>JAZHYW010048032.1:0-73008 GCA_037355805.1 Ixodes ricinus | reverse complement strand
TTACGTTAAAATTAAATACAAGCCCGATACAATTCTCACAATCTGCTCACAACGCCAAACTCATTCTCCAATTCAGGACCGGACTGGGCAGGGTTTAGGCAAGTCTGGGTTCAGGTTGGACAGGATACTGGCTAGTTCAACCTCATGCACTGCCCTGTGCTAGACCTTCAAAAGGAACCAACTCATTCCTAAAAAAACACAGCGCACAACTCCTCCACCGGGTTACAAATATCACACCAATGAGTATCGTGGAAGTACAGGACAGACCATGGTTCAAAAACAAGACTAGAGACCTATCTCGCTGCTTTCAGATGCTCACCGTGCCTGCGCCTCAACTTGTAAAAGAAAATGCACACTTCGATGAGAATGTCTAGAGCGAAACGCACGCAATATGCAACAGGTGTGGGCCTCATGAATACTGTGGCACGTAGCAGAAAAACATTCAAAGTCACCAACGACAGGACAAGAACAGCAGAAGGTCTCGACTGCCGCGCTAAAGCAGGAAAACTGAAGGACCTTCCCGCCGTCCTCATACCGTTGGCGACCAAAACCGGGTTCAACATACAGCCTGGCCTTGTACAAGGCCTATTTAGGAAGTACTTACAATATTAATAGACTATAAATAGGAACTGGACCTCGAGGGTCACTTTACAGGGAGCGACGGAGGAGAGGGTCTGACCCTTGTGTAGCTTCAGCTCTCCTTTGTCCCCTCCAAACGTCGTTCTGAAAGTTCAATGTCTCGTTGCATTGAACACAAAAGTGCTCGGTTAATCGGTTTCAAGACACCGGGGTTCTAAGGCTAGGGCGCGTCTCCAATTGGCACCAGTCGACACCTTGCACGGTGACTCGGCGATGCATGAGTTTCAGAAGTGGACGTGCAGCCAAACTATGAAATTTAGTAACAAAATCACACAAAGTAAAAAAAAAAGGGGGGGGGGGGGCTGTGCCAAAATTATGCTCCGGCGGAGAACTGAAGGTCAATTTGGATCACCCAGGGATGTTCCAACACGCAACTGAAAACTCGGTAGGCCCAATAAACCTCCACCAGGTTGCGAGAGCAACTCGACCGGAATTCGAACTTGCCAAGAGGGGATTGGGGATCCGTAGGCCGGTGCTCCGCCTCGGAGAGAAAGATTATGCTGCAGGTGAGGCAACACCTCCGAAAGAATAAAGCCATAGTGCCGAATTTTTAACGTCGCCTAAAGAAGGCCAGCGCAAAGCATTGATGCCACACGACTGCTGCGCTCGCATTCTGCTAGGACTTTTGTTGTCGCCAACTGTGCTTGTATTCAGGAGGAACGCCGAGAACAGCACTCGTGCCCAACCCGTGCCTCGCATTGATCTTCTTTAGATAGATATGTTAATTTCTGTGCCTAACAGTCAAGGCCTGGGTAGGCGGTGCACTTTCTTTTAAAAACACAAAAACAAGTAAAAGCAGATGATAGATGATAGAGGTCAATATAAGCAAGCAAAAATGTCCTCGTCCTTGGTATTGTACATCTGTTGGAGGCTCGTTATTGGGCAGGTGGCCCGTACTACGAAGATAAAATGTCTCCCACCGCTTGGGGGTCCGTCCAGACGGCGCCTGAAACCTCGGTGCCATCAACAACTACAGTCAACAAAGGTGCGTGCAACTCGGTGCAAAGAATGTGCGTCTCTTTCGATTCTTCTATTGTGCGAGAACAACCGTCAAAAGAGCATCCTAGCCGCAAAAGAGCATCCTAGCCGTAAATGCGACGACCACCAATACATCCATCCTACAAGATTCTCATAAACTTGCGTTGGACATTCTCGATTAAATGACCACGCAACGCCCGAAGTCGGCACTATGGCCTTGTTGCCTACGAGGTGATGGACGAGGAAGACAAAAACCGTATTGTGACTTTACGAGTACAGAAACGTTAGATAGAATGCATTTCTCGTTGCAGCCCCCCCCCCCCCCCATACACAAAACAGAATAATTAAAAAAAAGGTTAAAACTCTGAAACCCTGCATTCATTGCCGAGATTAAGCTCCAAAGAAAGTCCGAACAAAGCGACTCAACGACACCTCGCCAGCCGACCGATGCGGCGACAAAATAATGTATGGCCATCGCGTCAGTGGCAGTTCAGCGCGCTTCGCGTCACCAATCCAAACTTCCACAGACACTACGTGTTCCACCACCAGCTACACGAGGGGCTGAGAGTGACTCTGCAGGTGCTGGTTCAAGCCGAACTCATCTGAGAACGACTGGTTGCACACCGGGCAGACGTGCGGCTGCGGCTTGGTGTGACTCTGCATGTGGTGGTGCAGGTTGCCCTTCTGCGTGAAGCTGCGGCTGCAGAGGGTGCAGTGAAACGGCCTCTCCCCCGTGTGGGTCCTCTCGTGGGCCACCACGTTGGTGCGATAGTCCGACCTGTAGGTGCAGTAGCGGCACTGGAAGCGTCCCTTCGGGTCGAGGGTGCAGCCTCGGCCGACGCACCAGCGGGATGTGCCAGCGCGCTCTGCCCAACTCTGCAAGTAGACGGCACGTCTGCGTTACGACTCGCACGCGTCGGTAGTAGAGGCCGACGTTCTCCTTCTATGACGTCCTTCTAGGACGTCTAGAAGCGTTCCCAACTGGTGTGCTCCCAGGGGTGGTTCAGTCAGTTTTGAGTTTAGAGACAGTTTTGGGTTTGGAGCAATTTTTGGAACAGTAAAAATCTCGTTTCAGAGCATCTTTGTATCAGAAAAATTGGCAGTTTGGAGCTGCTTTGAAGCAGCACATACGTAAGTTTGGAACAATTTTGCTGCAATTCCCTATTAATTGCTACAGTGCGATGCCCATTAAGAACCCAAAGTTAGCAGTTATGCTGTACCGGCCAAATTGCACTTCGAACGGCTGTGAAGCTGCGCCATAAACTTAGACAAGTTTGTGTTTTGTTTTCATTAGTGCTAGTGAACAAAGGTTAGCAGAATTGATTTCAGTGGGCTAACCATCACCATTAAGAAGCTGAATCAGTTCGTTTGCAGATAAATGCTTAGAGACAGTTTGGCGTAATTTTTCCCTTGGTCGCAGTAAGGCGCGGGCAAGCGGGAATTTATCAAAATGGCACAAATGGCACAACTGGACCACCCCTGTGCTTAGTGTCTACGCCACCCGTGCGTCATGCGTCCCCAAAGCGGAAACTACCCCGACAGTGTGTGGTTCTGTGGACATCCTCGGTACGTCCCAACGTTTCCTAGATGTCCTGTTGATGTGCCGCTTGAGAAATGTGTCCCAGGAGCCGTCGTGTAATGCTGGATGTCATCACGACCCTAGCAGCATTCTAACCCACAACCGCTTAAGTTTCTGACGACTGGCAGTTGCGGAGCAAGCTGCAGCATAATGATCTACTGCCGTATCCATGTCTGCTTCTGACGTGCTAGACAGTTGTAACATGTCTAGCAAGAAATTGAGAAAATAAACGACAAAAAGTGTGAAAATTACACCGGCCAAAGATGGGTCCCAACAACACATCGGGAACCAAAGTTGAGCGCCTGCCGTCAATCATATTAGTGGCACAATGTGTTCGGCAAAGGTTGTAGCTCTGAGGGAGCACACGAGAGCAATTGCGATGTGTATGACTTGTGAGAGATTAGTTTGATTTTCCAAGTGCAAGAGGACACCGTCGGCAAGTATTATCATCATTTTTCTAATGCTGCGGTTTAGATCTGTAAGTGAAAGAGCACATAGAAATGTACGCCAAGTCTACTTCAATACAACACGTTACACACAACTCTCAATGATGTTCGGTCTGCAACAAGGCCATCAACAATGCCACAAAAAATGTGACAGCATCTCAAAGGTAAACTCCTAATTTATTTCTCATTAGGGTATATGTGGGCTTTTTGAAGTGTTGAGGGAAGGTCCACCAGACACATAAAACTGTAAAAATGTTGACATTGGTGATACTAGCTCTGTATAGTGAGAATTAAATTTCAAGTAACATTAACCTGAGCATCAACAATACTATTAGTCAATCAACACAGATGTGCACCGCTATTTCTGACTGGCTACGATACGACCAGCATGTCTATGCCCAACCAGCACCTGTCCATCGCTGCAAGGTGTTATTTATGACACCAAGAAACGCTGCGAACAGGAAAACCAGTGCACGAGCTACACAGTTTGCAGAGACACAAAAGTTAAAATGTCCCCCACATCTCGCGACACGACAGTGCAGAGATACACGGGCAAGGTGATGATGTACCCCTGATGGCGACGGCAACAAAACACACCGTATTTATGAACACACTGATGACACGAAAGAACCTTCAAATACAAAAAGAGCAGTCAATTCTAGACAGACAGAATAGATCCTCTAAACAGGCTACATTTCGAGTATTGACACTTCACTCCCCGATTTTCTTGTAGGTTCCACCATATTTGTGCTTAGTGCAGAGCGGGCGCAATTGGTAATAAATACAATTAAGAAATTGCGACTTCCGGAAGGAACTTGGTAAATGTAGATTTACTCTGTCGCCGACCGTTCTAATATTTACGGAAGATGGAAAAGTGCCTCCCGCGATTTCAGACAGCTGCCAGCAACGATTCTATGCACCAAGATGGCTGAAGTGGCGACACTCCAAAGTGCAACTCATCTAACGGCTCCGAGGCGCAACTAGACCGATTGTCGAGACGTTAACAGGGCATTTTCGAATCCCGCGTCCGCGCCACCCCACGTGCAACGAGACAAACCGGGCGGCAATCGGGTGCGGCAGGAATCCCTTTCCCTCAGGGCACCGAATGGCCGCCACGGTGGTGCTTGTGGAAGTGCACGCTGAGCAGGTTCTTGCGCGTGAACGTCCGGTGACAGAGGGAGCACACGAAGGGCCTCTCGCCAGTGTGCCTCCTCAGGTGGGTGGTGAGGTGGCTGCGGTGGCTGAAGGAGTGCGAGCACAGCCTGCACGCAAACGGACGCTCGCCCGTGTGGATGCGTTCGTGGACGAGCAGGTTCCCCTTGTAGCGCGTGGAGTAGTCGCAGAAGCCGCAGCGGTACGGGTGCCAGGCCCGAGAGTTCACCCCGTCTGCGTGCGCTGTGAAAAGGCGAGGCGTCCATTTGAAAACCAAGTCCGGTCCGTGCAGAGATAAAACAGAGCTCGGCTTACAACGCGGGTGGGGCGACGCGTCTACCAAATTTATTCTCTCAAATTCCTCGACTTTCGCCAAGTTTTCCCGAAAGATTTCTACAAAATTCCCCAGCCTTCACAAAAAAAACAAAAATGTGGATGGGGTTGCAGTGGCTATTTAAGCTGTCCCCACCTAATTCGGTAAACTGGGCGATGACTTATGCTGCCCATTGATGCCTCGAGCAACTGTTACTCAGCAAAAGGGTCACATGTCTTGCATTTTTTTGTGCTTTTATTTATGCAATTCACTGCTCTCTGTAATACTTCTATCCCCGAAGGCAAGGAAATAAATAGATACCACCGCACCCTCCCACGTTGTTGTGAGCAACACCGATACCCACGTGGGTAATTTTCCCCAACTTAACCGATTTCCTGACAATTCCAAGTTGGTAGACACCCAACTAGGGCGAAATTTGTGAAGTTGTGTTAGAATACGCTCACAAAAGCACAACAGGTGCTCACTAAAGACTGGTTCACACATGCACGCTTGAGTGGAATCGACTGCATTGCAACTGCTCCGGGCTAGCCAACAGAGGTGCTAGTCTGTTCTCTCACCGTAAGCAGTCACAACACACTCAGTCACCTTTAAAAGGCCACTGTGTAAACTTGATTTAAGAAAGCTGAAACCACACCAAACACGGTACCTAATGCTCAGCTTAACCCTAAATTTAAGAATGTATTCTACGAAAAGACCTACGCATTACGAACAATAACATGGAGAAGTCACGTTGTAGCCAAGCAACTACCTCTTTTTTTTTTTTTTTAACAATTCAAGAGAGCAGTACTTTTTACAATTACTTACAAATGTTATTTAAGTAAGCAGTACCCATCACAATTACAAGTGTTAGCCATAACCTATCCGTGCCGCTCTTCTGCGTCGAGCAGAACTTGGTAGTGTGAAACATGGACAGTGGAAGTTGGTTACCCATAAACACAGATTACAATGCACAGAAAAAGGCTAGGTGTGAAACATGTATGGCACACAGCAAACCTTTGTACAGTTGTAAGCTCAGCAGTATCTATGCAGAGCACAAGTTCGTCTGCTTCTGGCACAGGGGTTGCGATAATGTCAGAACGCCAAACTCTTATTGGCCGATTGGAAAAAAAATAGTGGGTAGACGTCAAGGCATCTAGCATTGAGGTTTACCCACTATCCTTCTAGTCAAAGCCAATCAGAGCTCGGCGTCGTTTTGACGTCACGGCAACCCCTGCGCAAGAAGCGGACAACTAGCTCTCCGCACTGCCCTCACTCACAGCAGTGGCAAATCCAAGGGAAGGGGCGGCCGCCCCCCCCCCCCCCCCAAACGAAGTCGACCTCCCCCCTCCCCTTCTCGGAGGGCAATTTTACATGGGTGGACCCCCGGTGCACACGAAAGAATGGGAGAATAGTATCCTTACAAAATTTCCGCCCCCCCCTCCCAAAACGGAGTTCTGGATCCGCCCCTGACTCACAGCAATGTCATTAAACTCAAATCTATGTTAAAAAGAAAAAAACATGCTAAGACAAACATTTGAAGTCAGTATCTGTCAGGCATGGGTGGAAGGAAGGCTTTTGAGTTACAAACGCGTACCAGAGTACGATAGAACACGATTGTACGCAACACTTCTCAGCCATTCGCTTGTGGAAGAATCAAGAACTCCGGTGTTAGGCTGGTTAGGCTACGGAAGATGGGAAAGTCTCTTGAAAGGTAGGAGTCATGGGAGATTCGGGTCCCCTGCACAAAGAAAGGGACAAGCATTCACGTAGCGCCAAAGTCATGAAGACTACCATCTGACATTCAGTATCCGTTCACACGCATTGCACACTACGGAAATCACAAGCTAGAACAATTTACTGTCGATGAAAAATCCGACAAACGAACAAGGTTCTCCACTTTGACGGGTAGTCCTCACTTGTGCAGACACTGCGCTTTGTAGCTGTCCAACTGAAATTCGAATCAAATAATAACCCACAATATCCAAAGATACTGAAAAAATTGCCTCTTGCTCGCCATTAGTCCACTTAGCTATTCAAATTGTGCTTGGAAAGACGACAAACTCTTCAACTTGCGTACGGACGCGCATACGGTGCATTCGGCTAGGTGAGGGCTGCCATCTTTGAAGTTCGAACAAGTCGTGTCGATAACGCTGGTGCCACCAGACGCCCCGGCGACACCGAAAAACAATCGTCTACGTGGTCGCTCGTTCAAAACAAAGCAACTACGTCGCTACGTTGCATGCGCTACTCGGGTGTGAACGTTGCGTTCATGTAAATGTAAACGAACAAAATGCAAAATATGCAGCTTAAAACACGGTCGGAATGCCAGAAACTGCTCCACTGCCAGGTGTGTCGAAACGAAACCACCTACTGTTTTTACAGGATTTTTGTGTTATTATTATATGGAGCAGTGGTTACGCCAGTTGCTCTGCGCTTTTTAACTGCCCTAACTAGCGCAAAACCCGCAAGCCATGGAGCTATGCTAGAGCGCCTGTACTGTATACTGTCACTTGTTTTCACCTACTTTTTTTTTTTTTCGTATTGAAGTTGTATTGTTTACCTCATCCAACCGATAATGTAGCCATACGTTACCGAATTAGTAACAGGGACGCATCATCTGTAGAGGCGAGGAGAAAATAGAAAACCTGCAAAGCACTTGCAACACCAACCTCAGGTGTTAAATGACTGAATACAAACGTGGACTGCAAGACATTTTTATTGAACTGACAAGTTCACAAGATGATGGGGTAACAGCTCCTCAATGATATTACACGGCTTCGAGCCAATTTGTCTATAACTTTACCCTGGCAATTCCAAGGTGTGATGACTGGTGGTTCCAAGAACCAGGCGACTGCTTGTCGCCAATAGCTACCAAGACACATTCTTGAGACTTCTCTCCATGGGCATGGAGCAAGAAACGTCCTCTTTCCACATCCTTCAGATCCTGCACACACACACAGAAACAGCACATTTAAGGCCAACTAACTAAGAGTCGAGTCAATTTAAACCGAAGTGCTAGAGCAGGCTAATATATAGTAGCAGACGACTTGCACCAACACAGATTGGCATGCCTCAACCATTATTGTTTCCCCTAGATCCACCATGTGGTCAATTTGTGCTGCCAATGTCCTTCGTATGCTCAGAGTTCCAGGGTTCAATACAGTGTACGGAAATACGCCACATACAAGGCATGTAAATCACTAGAACAGCACCCAAAGCTTTGCAGGAATAACGAAACTAATGATACCATGATCAATAGAATTCACAACTACTTGGTAAAGCTAGAACAAAATTTACCACGTCATTGGCAAAAAAAAAAAAATGACGCAATAAAACTGCCAAAACATGTGCTGCTGCTGGTGTTGTTACACTCGACCAGTAATCGAAGTTCTGGGTTCAGATTTTGACGCCGGCTGGTGATTAGGGTTACCAACTCTTCGATGAAGGAAGTCAGGACAGGGGGAGCGGTGGGGGAGGTGGCAAGGAATAAGCTGGCTATTTGCAGCTGGCAGCAGGTACTCTTCCTTTCAAATGTATGGGAGTTGACGCATTTCACATGGAAGTTTAGCTTCACCTGAAACTGTGGCTGAACAAGTTCCTCGTGCAATTCCTCTCGTCCTTCCACATGTTTTTCACAATCGAGAATACCCTCTTCACTGGAGTGTTGCTCAAAGGCACGGAAAAACTATTTCTACAAGTCTGGGGAGGTTTGGTATGTTGCAACTCTTGAAAATCTTTCTACCATTGTCGGTCAGCAGGTTTCCTGATCTACAAACTAGGGCATTGTGGAAGGAAAAATGTCAAACTCGCGTCGTTCCTGTGTGTCTTCATTTTAATTGTTTGCAACAGTACCAACTCGCTCCTTAACTACCAGTTCATTTTACATCTTCATTACTAGCGAGGCATGAGCTCTTGATGCCCGTGCGTGCTGTCAGTCATCACATAAAACAACTGACTAAATGGTCTAAACCAAATCTGGGACATATACATAGCTGTCCCGACAGGGACAAGTCGGGACTCGGGACGCTTGATAAAAACTCGGGACAGTCTCTCCAAACCCGGGACGGTTGGTAACCCTTCCGATGAATGTTCTCTGACAGTTCTCCGCTTTCACTTTAGTTCATCCAGATTATTCGTCCGGACGACCGTGCAAAAATTGTACAGATATTTGTCGACTGTCACCCTTATTCGGTCCGTAAACTGCAGCACCGTTCGTCCCGGCATGCCGACACTGAAGGCCGTCCGGCAAATTCTTCGGCGGGACCGCAAGTCTTTCCCTGCCTACATTTGCGCTTGCCATTCTGGTTGCCAGGGGCGCTGCCCAAACTCGAGAGCTACGAATCTACAGCCTCACAAACATCGGGGGAGCCCAAGAGGGAGTCTGGATTCGGCTCACTTCCCGCAGCCATTTCGAAAGCGAAAACCGCACGTCGGCCCTGAAGATTCTTTTAGACGCAACTCACGCGGTTCAGTCCCTTCGGTAAGCTCAGGCGTTCTGACACTCCTCTCCCGAGGGGCCGGGGTTGCGAGCCGCCGCCGCCGCGGCCGCCTTCTGGCCCAGCCGACTGACGCGTGACTCCACGGCCTGCACGAACTGCACGTTGAGGCTGAGATCCAGCAGGCTGTTGAGCCGGTACGAGTCCCTGCGCATGTTGCAGCTCAGCACCATGTGCCCGTTCTGCTCGAACTGGTAGCAGTCGTGCCCCTGCACAAAAAAGATAGCCGCTCGGTGGGGAGGCCTCAAGGCCCCTACACACATTTGCACTTGAGTGCGGTACGTTTGGTTGCTGTGGGCGGACGCAAAACAAAACATTAAAAGTGCATTCGCACGAAGCTCATACACGCGGCTGCGTTAGAATGCGGTCGACCGCAGTCAAGAGCCAATGAGCACAGACTAATGGTGCTTGCGGCTCACCAATGGCAAGCGAAATTCACACAAAACGTGGCAGCGCCCGGCGACAGTGTTGACGTGGCTGGTCCTGGGGCAAACCCGCAGGCTTCTGCAACTTCTGTTCGGCTCGAACCGCCGCAACTTGAAACAATCTTCTCCCGAGTGCCCACAACTCCCCAAGAAGCAAAAGCACCCTCCGGTCTCGGAACGGGCAACTGGATGAGCAACGCCGAGATGCGCAGGCAAGCACGGGACACTCCCTTTCTCGGCTTCCACTCGTCTGCCACAGTGCCCCGTCGGCGTTGCCGCATTCGAAAGATGAGCCCCATCCAACTTTCCGCCTGGCTCTGCGGCGAGTGGCGTTCCGCAAGCAACTGCCCCATCCCGTAAGCGGCCATGACATTCCGCGAGCGATTGCTTTCTGCCCAGAACGACGCCGTTCCGCACACAAACGCAGTCAAACGCACAAGTGTGTAAAGCGTCGTTACCCTTTCCGTCGAGGCTTTCGCGGATCTTGTGCTCTTCATACTCGAGGTGCTGCTCCAGCCGCATCTCTGGCGGCGCCTGCTCGCTCAGCAGCTTGGCGTTCTGGTGCAGCCACTGCTCCCGCTGCTCCTGGTACTCCCGCAGCTGCGTCAGCGTCCTCTGCAGGGAGCTGAGACACACGTGCAAACGTGGCGGCCTCCGCATGAGCCAACACCATTTATGGAGAAATCTGTAGCACTCAACTCTCTATGTCATCTATTGCGGGCCAGCGCAGAGCACGTATTAGACATGAGTGCTGTGTTCTGACGGCTTGGACTCGCATTCGCTTTCTGACTGCAGAGTGCAAGTTGCAGCCGTATGCAGTGACTCAGCACTTGTGTCCAATATATGCCCCGTGCTGACCCTTGGTAGGAGACATAAAACTCAGCGCTACGGCTTTTTATCTAAGGAGTATCGCGTGAACCCGAGCGAAGGCAGGACTTGTCCAGGCGGCATTGATTACGAGAAGGTCTCTGGCAAATGCAGAAGTTCTCTAATAACCATCGGTTTTGCCTTTTATTGTTCAAATGCCTGGAGCTAGCTGTAGCCGTGCACGAATATAGTGGATTTTGAGTCCGAAGCGAATAGTGGCTTTGGCAGACCATTTTCGAATTGAATGTCGAATAGTTTCTCCAAGCCTTTCCCTACTGTTGCACCGTGCTTAAATGAAAACACAACTAAACTCTTGCCCATTTATAAGCTAATTTTAATCCAACTATATTTACAGACTGTGAACTCAGAAAGTCTGATGCATTGGGACGGAAAGTGAATATGACATAAAATAAGACTTTTAGAGATGCCTAAATGTTCAGTCATGTCTCTTCAATATGGATGCCTCCGTTCCCCAGAAAAATCTTTGATAGTGTAAGTCGTCCGTGATAACGAACCAGGGTCAAAATACTTGCATAATAAAGAATAGCAAGAAGGCTCTAGGCTTTAACTGCGCACAACTTCAAGGACGAAAATTTCCCCCCTCCCCCTTCATAACCTTATCTATACTCCATTTCACCGTCACCTGGCAAAGAGCGGACGCATACGGCCCCCCTTGCCAATCAGAATGACGGAGGCGAGGTATGTGACAGCTCTTACCAAAGAAATGAAGGACTAACTCATATCCGGACCCTCTTTTGTGTGTCTCGGACGTCGCTTTGTCCCCCTGTAGTCCTCGCCGTTTACAAAGTTACGGTGAAACGGAGTATAGGAATAATTAGCCCTGTGTGCCCAGGGCTTCTTCCCCGTTCCCCAAACAGTGACGAGTTCTACAGTGAAGTGACCTAGCTGCTTTAGGGTTCATTCTCCCTTGTCACCTATTTTGGCTCAGCGCTTTGTGCTAAAGTCGGGCCAGTGCAACGACCGGGAGAAAAGAGTGCTTTTCTCCCGGTTGTAGGTCATACATGATGTCAAGCAACAATAGACTGCAGGAGGTAATGACCCATTTTACGTGAAAGACAAAACAAAAACATCTTTCTTGGTGCGCAGCTCTTAATCACAAGACCCGCAACAAATATCCGGGTGCACACTGTGACCACTTGGGTTCGCCGATATCTCAAAAATGTTTTCGATCCAGGGGTACCGGCATTTATAATACCGAGATCAAAAATGCCTGTGTTCACTTAATTCGTCCCCAAAGTACCTGTCCAAAGTCCGGACTGCGGGTTTCCATATTAACAAGAAAAAATTGCATGGTGAAAGATAGGTTGCCGAAGATTTTGTCCATATTGTGGAGTGCTCATATTAACGGGGTCCGTATTAACGAGACATGAGTGTACATAATTGAGCAGATTTACAAACCTTGCTATATGCAAAAAACTTTAACACAATCTCACATAAAAAAAAAAAAATTAAGACTGATGATTGCAGGGTTCAGAACATCTCTGCACAACATATGTTCTTGCATAACAGCCTCGGTTTAATTTTGAAATTTTTACTGCAATGTTTTGTTTCTGTTTTGTGTTTCTTCAAATACACCAGGTGTGTGCATTCACCATCCCGCTTTTAAAGTGTGCTTTTCTCCCAAGAATGCAATTGCGACATTCATACTTTTCGAGGTGTTGATCGCGGCGGGTTACCCTGTTGAGTGTGCATATTAACGAGCATCAGTGCACTGCGAAGAAGCAACACCTGAGGAGCTCGCTTCTGCAGGTATTGCTCCTCTGCAGTGCACCGGAGCTCGGTAAGAAGCGCGCTCAATGTACCCCCATTGCTTATTATACAAAACTACTATTCAATATTTTGAATATTCTCACATCACTACTATATTGATTCAAAGTCAAAGACCAGGAGCACAGAATCTGTCCCACACAAACCCCACTTTGTGTTGTTTGTGCAAGGTTTTTCAATCTTTTTATAATCTATTTTTATTTTCAAGTATTGTTTTCATGATTCAATATTATTTTATTATTTAACTTTTATTTTATTAATTTTCTATTCTTTTTGTTTGAATGTTTCATTTTTATTTCATTTCATTTGATTCATTCTTCCATTTATTTTTGTTACATGTTTTCATTTGTTTTAGTTGTTATTTTCACCCCAAAACCTGCCGCTCTCACCGAAATGTTTGCATTCGAATAAAAATCATCTCTCCCTCCAGACCAGCTGTGCCAATAGCGCAGTGGCTTCGACACCTGACTACTCAAACTTTATACATCAACTTTTTATAAAATCTTAACAGCTCTAATGCTCCTTTGCATTGCACAGAAAATTTAGGAGAAAATTGTTCATGACAATTTTCTCATAAAACACATTTCGCATTAAATGAAAGAGTGTGAAGTTCCTCCTCCTGTATGTGTGTTGTTTCCAGTCTCAAGAGCTTGCAACTTTTCCGAATAAGCGAGGCACGCACCAAGCCAACACCTCCTACATAACAAAGCCGGGTTGCTGAATTTTCAGCGTCGCCTAAATAAAACCAACGTTGGACACGGATTGAACACGACTGCCGAGTAAGCGTTCAACTGGGACTCCTGTTGTTGCCGACGGTACGAGAGTCTCAGCCGAATGCAGCTGCGGCGCTCGTGTCAAAACATTGCACCATGTTGGCCTTCCTTCAGGCGACACCGAAAATTCGGCACTACATGTTTGCTGTCGTGGAGGCATTGGCCAGACTCAC
The DNA here is from genome assembly GCA_037355805.1 of Ixodes ricinus. NCBI lineage: Eukaryota > Metazoa > Arthropoda > Arachnida > Ixodida > Ixodidae > Ixodes > Ixodes ricinus. Next base: position 59,379 of record JAZHYW010048032.1, on the reverse strand, counting down.
AAGCACTATTATAGAGGAAAGCATTGAGGATGCCCGTTATCAAATGGCCTGTGGTTGGTCGCACTGCACTCAAGGCAGCATAATTCAGACATTACAGATATGTCATTGGGCTAACTTATATGCACACTGATGTTGCTCAAAACATTTCTTTTGGGCAATTGAGCTTCAGCACCAGCGTAGTTTTCCTTGACAGCATTTCATCTGCATGTGAGCAAATGAAGCCAATGGAAGGTCGAAGTACCACTGAAACGCAGCCAAGTATATGACTTCCGAAGTTGACAGTTAGAGCAGGGGCCGTTGAAACACGCTCTCCACTTGTGTAAGCCTGTCTGTGCCTACAGTGACACATCTATAGAAGCACCAGACCAACCTGTGCTGGGCTTCTAAAGCCGCCTCGAGCTTGCCGTGGCAGAGAACGGCGTGAAGCCTCTGACGAGCGTTCAGGAAATCTGGCTGAACCTTGAGCGTGTTCTCGAAGCAGACAACGCTCTTGTTGTAGTCCGCCAGTACCTGCAAGAAAGCGAAAATGGGCTATTTTGACTCCATACTTTCAAGCCTGCTTCGTGTGGCTCCACGTTTTGACAAGCAAGGGCTGGTCAGAAACGTGGAGTTTATGCATTAGGCAAGCGAGCCTGAAGTAGTCAGTACCTGAATAAATTTACAAAAGTAAGTGTTATAATCGAACAGCACGGTGCTAACTGGAAACTGTTGTGTTATGTATCATCATCTTGACAGCATAAACAAGTTGAAGGTGAGCATGATGGTGAAAGATGTGTCAGAGTGCTGAGCAAACTGACACATGTTTCACCTAAAAGCATAGTTCAGTCTGCACTCTTATTTTATTACATTCATAAACTAAAAAAAGAGAAACCCAGGCTAAGGAAGTTTGCCAAGACTGGTACATGTAAACTTCCAGATTTGCTCAGTCACACATAGCATGCAAGTTTCTTTCATGAGCAAACTGTTGTTACGCTATGCTCACCATTTTATGCAAAAGCAAGTGCTCTAAAGTGCGAACAGAGAAAACCTCCTGAACTATGGCATGATCTCCTGACAGACTTGGAGAAGTCTGAAAATATTCCACGCCTATTTTTTGAATTTGGTCAGGGCTAGTGTTATACCGCTGCAATTGTACAGCTGTCCTACAGCACCATGAAAACCCATAGTCATAGCTGCGGGATTTGCCTGCGCAATGGCAATCGTGACATGTGCCAGGGGAACCATTTTTATTATTATTCAACATAACTAAATAAAACTCTCTTTATAAATCTAATGTTAGATTTCATATAGCTTGTTTTTTATGTTCTGGATGCGATGCACATGCAAAACAACCATGTTTTTGCGGACAAGTTGGACATGACAAAACACTTAAAAGAGCCAAGTAAAATAAGCTAATCCGCTCCTTTTAAACCAGCGAGTGCAATGAACAACAAAAATAATATGTGTGAGACTTATGTTACTTTAAAATAATTAAAAATCGCACAAACGCCATTTTCAAGGGGCTAACAAAAATTTCTCAAATTTTTCATAAATATAAAAAATATATTCTAACCAAACCTACATACCGTAAAATACCGCGGAAGCACCCACTTTGTTCGAACGCCCACTATTAACATTTCCCAAGCTTGGGAATTCTCTAAATTATACATTAGGCATCTGATTTGACTGGACAAGTGCCCATGGCTTCCCCGGTAGTTTACGATAGTTGCATTATACTTATCTTGAAGTACCTTATATGCATACCAAATTTGGTTATAATAGGGCAATATTAGGAACAAAAATTCTTGTGCACAGACTGCAAACATGCTTCAAAATTACACAATTACAAAAACATGTTTGAATGTTTCTATAGATGTGTAGCGGTACTCTTTCACAGCGAAAAAAATAATTTGTTGTTAATAATTTTCCATGAGAAATCGAAGCTACAGAAGTCTGCCATGGAGAGGAAATGGCTAGGCCTACTTGTCAATGTAAATGTGATGACGGGAAACGTCACAATTTAAAGAATCCCCACAAAAAAAAAAAGGCTCAAATTTATGCCGTTCTGGGTTGCCGGGAGGTCTTCAAATGTGTATTCGACTAACTTCGCATTCATAACCATCATTTAATATTTTTATACATAAAATATGAACATTCAAAAACAGTAAAACACTGTAAAACCCCACATTTCTGCAAAATATCAGCTGTTTCTCGACCTTATCCCTCTTCCCATTGCCAATTTTTCTGAAAAAGTAATTTTTCAACTTTGAGCTTTATGGTTTTAGAAACTAAATTATACACCCTTACACCACATTTGATAACCATACGCCAAACAGTTATGTTGATATAAAATATTTTCAAAACATTGTGAGGCAGTAACAAAGTAAAGGAGTTCAACGTTCAAATGCATTTTTCTCAGTTCCAATTTTTGCTGCAAAGTTCATACGAAGGAACCTTTTGTTCGAAAGTGAAAGTATTCTGATACCACAATCAAGATGTTTCTGAACTGAAATTTACTGGGGAATAGGGCTATCTACTTCATTTTGTTTTAAGTCCCACATCCCCCTTCATATTTAAGCAGTCAAAATGGCGCTTAATAGGTTCATTTGCATATCATAGATTTCTTAACAAAGAATGACACATCTTCTTATACAGGTACTGTATTCTCCGGTGCATAGGACGCACCTGTGTATAAGACGCACAACCGAAAATTGTGGAAAAAACGTGTCTTATATATGAGACACATCGCTGTATAAGAACGCACCCTCCACTTTTCGCAAGTTTTTTAAAGGACACATGCAAAGGAAAAAGCTTCTTTTAAAACAGGCTAAATGGAAAAAGAATATTATAAAACGAATTTACAACGAAGAAAAAAAATTTAGAGCTATAATTACGGCGCAAAACGAATTTGTAGTTGGAGCCCACGGGAGCCGCCACTGGTCACGTAATAGGCCCGCACGCCGCCATGCTGCGTAGCCGCCGCCACAAAACCACGCCGCCGCCGCATGCTTCAACGCGTTCAACACTACAACGCCACTTCAATGCATTTCTCTACGCCGCTGTCGCCGCCGCCGCACAAGTTCGTCTGCTTCGGGCGCCGCCGCCGTCATCTGACCGGCGCACAGGTCTGTCACGTCTGCTTGCGCTTTTTCAGGAGTTTCCTTTGGGCTCTAAAGTTACTTATTAATCTTAGTTTTTTGTTATACTTCAAACAAAGATAAATAAGTTACTTTTAGAGGCCATAGGAAGCTTCCAAAGAGAGCAAGCACCACGTGATAAATAAGGGCCAGTCACGTGATAAATAAGGGCCACTTTCCGCGGCGCCTGCAGGCGCCAACTACAAATTCGTATAGCGCCGTAAATATAGCTCTAAAATATTTTTTCTTCGTTGTAAAATCGTTTTATGACATCCTTTTTCCATCTAAGCTGTTAAAAAAACAATGTTTTTTCCTTTGCATGTGTCCTTTAAGTAAAAATTAGTGTAAAGACGCACTGCCGAAACTTTTGGAAAAAAAGTGTCTTATACACCAGAAAATACGGTGTGTAAAATTGTCCTAGAGAGCTGAAAGTTTGCACAATACACCTACACCTTATGTTAAATCTCTCCTGCAAATTTCATTCCAATGACTTGAGTAGTTCAGAAGTTAAATCTCTAGCCACTGTCCCCCCATGCTGTCATGCCCTCATGCTGTGTTGGGATTGGAACCAGCAAAACCTTCCCTCTCGTTCTGGTTACGAGCTTTGGCTGTTCTGGGGGTTCACAGTGCGGGCCATTCTAAACCAGACGTCGGTTCACACTCGTAACCGCAACTAGATTGCTCACGGACGTGCCACAAAATGGCAAGAAAAAAAACACCTTGAAACTGCTCCATGTCGAAATGGGCCGCAAAAACTAGGAGGATCACCCCGCAATTAAAAACCCGCTCGACGAAGGCAAGAAAGAAGGTCCACCCTACTCCGACTCACCGCGTAGATGTTCCCCAAGGTGAAGTGACAGATGGCGTTGTCGGGCGCGGTGTCGACGGCGGCGTGAACCACGATGGCCGCCTCTTCGGACAGGTGCGACCGGTGCAGCACGTTCCCGAGGCTGATGAGGGCCACGTCTTTGTGCTCCCTGGACAGCCCGCACAATCACAATCACAAACACGTTCCCAACTGGTGCTTCTCCCACACAATCGTTTTAGAGCCAAACTACGCTGCCTAGAATGCACTTTCAACTGGTGTTTCTCCCGCATCCTTAAAGGTGGCCTCTTAATTTCCACCCGACGACGTTGTAGCAGCGTCACGCCATCATCTGCCGCAATCCTGGCAGTGGTTCGGCAGCAGAGGTGTATATGTGGCAGACGCCGTACCACTGCAGGTCGCTGTTTGGCTTGACAGCCCACGGAAACTTCAGCAGACGGGAGTAGGGATGGTGCGACGAAAGGTCGACACTCGTGTTTGCTTTTCCGTTTTGCACAAACTACTATAACTAACCGCTAGGGTCGCGACATCCAATAGGCGATAGCACGACATGCCGGATCCCGCAAATCATCCGTTTCCACTTCGAGACCACTTTCGATCCGTGGGCGGTACGGGACGCCAAACGTGACGGTTGAAGACGCGTTCCAGGCACTGCGGCCAAACTTGCCTAATGGCGAGTGCGCTGCTACCCCCCATTGGAACGTGGTGTAACCGACCTGGGTGAGAAGTGGAGCGCCCTGCGCACGCACTCGATCGCGTTGGCCGGATCCCCCGTTCCCGCCAGTAGTAAGCCGCCAGGTTGAAGATCACCCAGGAGGTGTTGTTCTGCAATGAAGCGACGTGCCTCGTTGGATCCCCGGCATTTCCGTGTTCCCGGGCGTGTCCGCCGAAGGGAACCACCGTACCCTTCTTTTACGCCGACTAATTGGCCGTCAGAAGAAGCACTTCACATTCGTAAAGCGTCGCACAAGATTCAATCATTGTTTGCGAGCACCACATTTTACAAAAAGCGCATTTATGAGGCCCAGGTGGGCCGTAAACCTCGACAGTGGCGAAAATTTCTAAACCATTGCCCAACAACGTTCTATCAAATACAATAAATGTGTGATAGCAACTGATAAGGTTTTTAACAAGCAGCACTCGTTACTGAAATGATATTCAATTCCTTATTCATGCATGCATTCTGGTCGTGAAAAGCCTTTGCATCTACAAAATTTTTCTGCTAATATGCGAATTCTACCCTACAACAGCAGAGCATATCATAGGTCCCGAACAGTGTACGATCTCATGTTGACAAATGGTATGATTAGGCCTGGAGTGTGTATGAAGTCTTGTTCAAACCCACAGCCATAAGCGGTGTCGGAACCGGGCTGCCTCTGTCGTTTATCAACTATGAGTTGCCACTGGCACTACTGTGGCTACGGCGCCATGTAAGGGAAAATGAAGAGTGCATACTTTGGCCATGGCCTTGTAGACCTCGTAGCCAAACTCTTCGGTCCCTTCGATGGCCGATACTGCCCGGTGCAAGCCAGCCTCCGGACTCATGGTCAGGTTGTGGCGTTCACGAACACCCTGTGGAGGTGCAAGTTGGAAGGTGAGATGGGGGCAAAAGGGTACATTTTCTGCAACTCGTGCAGATATGGTGCAACTCTTTCGACTCTACCAATTGTCGTAGGTGGTTGAACTTCAAGAAGTGTCAGTGCTACCACATGTTGTTGTTTAGAAATCCTGTCCCACTCCAGGAAATGTCCGACTTGAAAGCTTTCATCATACGTTAGGAAGATTATTCTGCAGTACTTCAAATTATTTTTTTCCTTGAAGGTACCGTAAAACACCGGGCATACTTTCTCAGATCTCACAAATTTGGGAATGGGCGGTTAGTGTGGAATGGGCGGATGCACGGTATTCTACGGTAAGTGTTTTTAAGACAACGCAGCTTTTTTTAATTTCATTTTATTTTATTTGCTTTACCCTCAGGGCTCAAAGGCATTCCAGGGGAGAGAGCAAAGTTGGGATCCCCAAAACAATGTACAGTTGTTCACACTCAACAGAAAAATGATTGGTTAGAGCAGACCTAAAAAGTACACTGTCAGTGATGGATGCAATTGGTCCAGGAAGGTGGTTCCAGTAGAGTGATGTGCGAGGAAGGAAAGGAGAATGGAGTGTAGATGTGATAGCGATAGGTACCTCAACTTTGTGCCGATGATCATGACAAGCAGAATATGAAAGGGACGGGTGATTATAATTTGTCGCAAAGACAGGAGTCACAAAAATAGATTTTATTTAGCGAAATAAAGAGAGGCGTGAAAGCTTACATCGCAGGAAGAGGCGCGGGAGTGACAAAGTTGATTTCATAGAAGTGACGCTAGATGTATAATGATAATTAGAAAGAATGAAATGAGCGGATCTATTTCGAATGGCCTCCAACACGGTGATGAGAGTGGCCTGTCCAGGATCCCAGACAGAGGCTGCATATTCTAACTTCGGTTAAACTAGAGTTTTATAAAAAAAAAAAGTTAGCTTGAGAGAAACAGGTGCTAATGAAAAGTTACACCTGACGTAGCCTAACATACGGTTAGCATTAGAGGTGATCTGCTGAACATGTGTTTTCCATGAGGTTAGAAGTTATATGTACACTTAAATATTTGTAAGAAGATACCGTGTCCAGCTGAGCCTGATTAAGGAAGTAGTTGTGAGTGTCATGTGAATGGAGAGATACACGCATGGACTTACATTTGTTGGTATTAAGAGCCATAGACCATACGTGACACCACTGGTAGATAGCATTGATGTCAGACTGAAGAATGCTGTTATCATGATCATTAAGTACCACGTCAGCAAATAAACAATTAGACGAGGAAATATTAAGAGGGAGGTCGTTAACATATATTAAAAAAACAAAGGTCCTTAAACAGGTCCTTGGCGAACTCCAGAGGCTACAGACGAAAAGGAAGAGTTACAATTATTTATTGTAAAAAATTATGACCGCAATGATAGAAAAGATTGAATCGATGTAAGAACATTTCAGAAGTAGTTTATGAGATACTTTACCGAACGCTTTGAAGAAATCTAGGAAAATCCTCGGTCTAGGATGCAGTGAAGGTCATGTGTGGATGATATAAGCTGTGTCATGCATGGAAATTTTTTCGAAATCCATGTTGGGATGGGCAGAAGTTGTCAGATTCTAAGAAATTGACAAGGTGGGAAAATATGACATGCTAATGGAGTTTGCAAGGAACACTGGTTATAGAGATTGGGCAATAATTGAGAGGGGAATGTTTGTTGCCAGTCTTGTAAATGGGAACCCCTTTCCTAACTTCCAACCTAAAGGGAGAACACAATCTCTAATGAACTGATCAAAATGTTTACTTAAAATAATAAAAAAGTAATGCTTAGTATTTTTCAAAAATTTTGAATTAACACCGTCTACTCCTGCTGAAAATGACAATCTTAATGTTTCTATGACATGAACGACACCAGCACAATCAAGCAAGATGGGGTCCATCGGCAAATAATCTGAAATATCTAAAAGAGGACATTCCATGCTGCTGTCACTAGAAAATGATTCTACAAAAACTCTGTTCAATGCATTTGCACACTCTTCAGTGGGCATAGTATTACCATTTTCGTTTCTCAGACTAACAAAAAAATTTGTTTTTTTGTTCATGATGTTTTAGAACTTTTTAAGGTTCTTGATTAACATATCAGGTAGGGTGCACGTGAAGAAATCCAGCTTGGACCTATTATATAACGACAAGGGTGGCATCATTGGGGACAGCGCGCACCCGGGCCCGACCATCCCGGTTCCATTAAATAAGGTTTGGTTCTCCCCCGCCGCCTCGACTGAAGGTGCCCAACGTGCGGATATCAGAAGTTGCCTGTTTATATGTCTCAGCTGCAGTCCGGTACTTGGACCATCGCCGTTCACATGTGGTACATTTGGCTGCTCGAAATGAAAATTTCTTTTTATTTGAGAGACGTTTGAGGGCTCTGTTAAACCACGGAGACTGAAAATTTTCCAGTACAGTCCTAAGGGAAATATGTAGGCTAGTAAGCAATTCTACTTTATTCTTAAACCTTTGCCAATTCTCTTCCACTCAACGGTCTGAGAATCCTTAAAGGGCCCTGCAATCATATTTAAGCGTCTACCTATTTTGCAGTTTCCCCGTCTCTTGGGGTACGGGAAACCCAGCGGGCACGGAGAGGGTAACTAGATATCAGTGCGTCATATTTTAAACGGACGACGCGGAAACCTCCTCCACCTACGGGGGCGACCCGCGGTGCCGAAAGTGCGCGATATGTGACGACATCATGACGCCTTAGGTCGTGGGCTTACTACTGGTCACAGCCGCTAAAAACTTTTTTTAGTCGAAATACAAAACATAAGTGGTGCGAACCGTTTCAATTATTTATGAAAGTAGTTTTTGTTCACTATTTTAGATCAGAAAAGAAACAAATGCAGTTTATAAAGTACAGAAACAAGAAATGACCCGTCGACATACCCGCCACCAGGCGGCGGAAAAGGCAGCGCATACTAGAAAGGGTTAGTGGGATCAGGCACCGACGAGCGGCGAGTGTAAAAAAGTCCCAGATGTATGCGTTGGCGCTGCGGTTGCATGGGCTCAACGTTCCGAGCATTCCGAAGGCATTCGGCAAGCAGGTTTGGCTTGTGGTTTGGCCAAATAGGCGGTATGGCAGCGCAAAGTGGCTCCCGTTCTGGACTGATCTTTACCCCGTGTTTGCTGTCGTTTGTGGCCAATGAAGTGTCATGCCGAATAAGTGTTTAACCGCACAGCAAATGCAATGCGAGCCACCCTGGCCGCCAGCTTCATCCAGCCTATCCACCAGCACATGCTTTAGTGGCGCCCTCTCGAGCCGTCAATACGGAGCGCGGCAGCCGTAAGCGCTCGCTGAGCTCACTACCCCTCCTCTAGTTCACGGCCACTGAAGCCAGGACCAAGGACGTCATGAAGGAGGTTATTTTTCGCTCGTTTTTGTCATTCTAATTTGCCTATAACTTTTAAAATAAAGCAAAATTCTAGAAAAGAAAAGTTTCATTAAGTTACTACGTTCAGTGCGCTCAGGTTCGGCGCAAATTAAAAACCAGTCAAAAAGTCGTTGCAGGGCCCCTTTAAAGATATATATCAATAAAATTTGCTAGATCATTGTTAACTTTGATGAAATCAGCTTTTGCATGATCTCGAATTTGTTTTACGTGACTTGATGATTTCGGCACTGCAGATTTAACATAAAAATGTGATCTGCAATGATCACTAAGCCCTGGAAGATATGATGGGGAAACTAAGTCAGGGTGATTCGACAGGACGAGATCCATTATGTTTGTGGACAACGGGGTCACCTTGGTTGGTTAAGTAAACCAACTGAGTGGGTTAAAATCGAAACACAGGTTGCAGGGGTGAAACTCATGAAATGTACTTGGGAGCACCCACGGGAGCAGTTGGCACAGCTGTTTTGGAGCAAGCTGGGAGCAGCTAAAACTACGTTCTGGAGCAGACTAGGAGCAGCTTAGATCAGTTTTCATTGCTCTTCAGCTTGTGTCTTAGACGAGCACGGGAGTAATTTCGATTGTGCTTAGCAGCACAGATGAACATGAGTGGTTAGGGACCTAGGTAGATGGGATAACAGTGTAATAGATGCAAAAACTTGAAACGTTGTGAGCCTTAATGAGATCCAAAAAGCAAGTACCACATGTTTCTGAAGATAGTGTCCTTGATATTTTGTGAGTGGTTTTCAGCTGCTCAAAATGCAAGCCAGTACTGTTTATAGCACACCCCACACGTGCTCGACATGGTAATTATATGTGCGAACCACGTGACGTGCGTAAGCAACGGACGTGCCGTTGCGCGGAGGAACAGGGCAACAAATTTCGAGTATATCCTATTGTACAACTCAATATCGAAGAAGCAGACTACGATTAACGGAGTTATCATATTCTAAGCGATAAGCAGGAGCAAGGTTAAAGTACGCCGAGCAAACCTACCGCTCGCGTGAGAGCAGCTGGCCGGCAAGGTTTCGGATCGGACCGCGTTTCAGTTCTATCGAATCACGATTTATCTTGCAGCAATGCGGTTCCAACTTCTAACGATGAAGTACTAAAAGGAATCTTTTGCTAATGTGTTTTCTACTGGCTAACGCCCGGAACCCGGGCCGCAGAGCCTCAGGTAATCTGACGCTTAACGACTCGACCTCACCTCAGCCGACTTGCTTAATTGCTTATGGTTGAAGAACAACAATCTGGTCGCAGGTGGTGTAGCACTTGGAATCTGACCCCCGAATTTTTTCGCGCGCTTCTGACTCGGGATACACAGGAAAAATAAACAGAACAAAGGATTGTAAGCCGACCAAGCTAAACGCGCTCATTGTTGCCAATCGAGTCGATAAAAACCGAAACACAGACAAAATACAATTTCTTTGGCGCACGTTGTGCGATTTGGAGCATAATGGCGCGAGGTATTGGCTGTGGCGCAGTTTCCGAAAAATGGCGCAGGATGGCGCAGACAAATGCGTCTGGCGCAAAATGGCACAAATGGCGCAGCCGTTCCACCCTGAGGTTGACAAAGTCATTGCATTCCAATGATGACGGAGTTGTGGACAGATTACTCTGTCCATCCATTAGAAGGAAAATTGAAGTCACCCAACAGAAAGGTTGGCGAACTGGGAAAATGCATTAGCTAAGTTGTTTAGAGAGTCATGCAAAGCTTTAACAAAAAGAGATGAGCATGACGGTGGCCTATAGCATACTCCCATAATCCACCTGTTGTGGTGAGAACCTATACAGACCCAAAGCATTTCTAAACCACCTGTAACGTTAATGCAAAAAGATTGAACATGATCACCCGCTGCAACTGAAACAACCCCACCGCACCTATCTTGCCTGTCATTTCTGTAAATATTATATTTCTTAGGCCCATAATAAAGTTCACAGTCACAAACTTTCCCAGATAGCCAACTTTCAGTCAGGACTATAACATCCACATCCGTAGAGTCAATAACTGAACACAAGTCATCTCGTTTCTTAATAATGCTTCTAATATTAGTAAAAAGCACCGACACATTTGAGGCAGGATAATGACGTATTCTTCCCCTCGCTGCCTGCTATTCTGAGTTCAACGTCTGGGGTGGGTCCCCAGCAGAAGGCAAACTTTGGGTCCGGGAAACCACAGCTGAGATGGTGGGACTGGTTTCGAGCATGTTATCATTAACAGGATCGTAAACATAACATTTATTATCAATGCACATTCTATTGTGTCGAAGCTTACAAGAGGCATTTTTTGCTTTCTCAAATTCCATTAACTTTTTTCATGCTTGACGTGTTCCAAATGAGAAGTCCTCAATCACAGAAATGCGACTAGATTCAAACTATGATCTGGACAGTCGAATTTGGTCTGTTAGCCTAAACGATGCAAATTTAACGACAACTGGGCGACGTTTATTACGACAAAATATACCGATCCTGTGGGCACGAATAATGGCTGTCTTTTGGAACTAACTTCACACAGAGTATAACATTGTGGGAAGCAACTTGTTTCCATGAAACATGATTCTTCCTGTTTTACAAAAACCATGCAAAACCGATAGCGGAGCACAACGCTAGTGCTTTTTGCATTTTTTTGCAGGCAGAGTTTTTGCCACACAAGTAATTTCATCTGGCTATTCATTCAATTCTATGATCAAGTTTAGTTACCACAAATTGTGTCATCCTCTGTTCAAATGTAATGAGGTCTGTTTCGAGAGCGTAAGGTTGGCGTGTCTTTGAGGTGTGGCGACACTGGTTTACGTTGTAGATAGCAAGTTTTACCAGTGAAATATATGACTACTAGCCTGGGGCCTTTAATGTGCATCACGCAATAGTGATCATACGACCGCACGCAGGTGCTACACTGCTCGTCTAGATTAAAAGCAGCAGGGGTGCAGATTGAGCTCCGGACCCCTGGGTTCTGCAGCGCAAGCTTTCGCTCCACGTGCTTCGAGCTGCAGAGCGCTAGCGCACTCGGCCACCGATCCCGCGTGGCCACAGCAACATACCGTGAGGTGTTCGAAGGAGTGCATGCTGAAGTCCAAGTCTAGGACCCTCGAGCAGTCCGGTTCGGGAAGCTCCGCCCGCGCCGTCCGAAGGTCTGCCTTGTCCCAGTGGCTGCGTGCGGGCACAAATCGGAAACTAGATCACAAAACGTTTCGTGGCTCCTACTCCGACGGAGCAGACAGAGTCTGAACGCGCCAAATTACTTCTGCATCACCGGTTATCGGAAGCACGCTACAAGACAGTGGCACCACAGTGCAGCTCCTAGCAGAAGCCTTTCACGTAGACGTCAAGCGTAACCGCCGACCTCAGTTTCTGATCGATATCGGCTCGCCCACGCACGGTGCTACACAAAACGCTCGAGACTGCAGTCGGCACCAACTTATTTTTACGCAAGACCCGGAAGTTGAGAACGCGTCCCCTCTGTGCACCGGTGGATCCAAGCCAGCAACCGAAGAGATACCCGGTAATAAGAAGAGCAAAGAATACCTTTCGTGTAGATTTTATCACTTAGTGGCACCGGTGAATGTCGTACCGTAGCAATTTCCGGACCGTCAAACACACAAACGCTTCGTAGAGAAATGTACAAACGCAGATAAACGAAAAACACGGCGGTATGTTGCAGTCGTTGCGGCTTATAATTGCAAGAGACACCACTGGATTTGAGCTTTGAGGAACTCCTGCGAGTTGAACGACGTGATAACACCTACAGAGCGACGTTGGACATGGATATGTTTTCGAACGTGAGGGTGCCAAGCCTTCCCTCCAAACCGAGATCAAGAATTGCGGCCACGGCCAAGACGCTGCGGATTAAGGCCCGAGTGGAACCACTCTGGGCCCAAGCGAGCAGACGGATCACACTGTTGTTTGTGTAGCAGCCAAGGCGGATCGGTGCACCCCCTTTAGGCATCAGACGCTCCCAACAACTTACAAGTAGGCGGTGCTCCCCGAAAAATGTACATATTCTGTCTCGCCTCAAACGTGAGCTATGCATTGCCGAGCATTCCCTCGGTCTTCACCCAAATGTATAATGGCAGTTTGAACCAGATTCTAAAGTTTCGGGGTTGCAGTCATCTCTTTTCAAAGTCACGAGCGAGTTTCGAAAATTTTTCAAGGGAAATGGGCAGGCGACGAAGTCCACGAATATGCGGAGATGAATTGCGTCGGCTATCTGGAACAGGCCTCATTTTCCCATTGAAAGTCTGAGAAAATCGCTTATAACTTTTGAAGGAGGTGACGGCAAGCTCTGAAACTTTGACATTTGTTCCAGACCGCCAGCTCTATGTCTCGGCGGAGATTGAGCATTCGGCAATGCGCAGTTTATCCTTAAGGTAAAAAAAAAACTCCATACATTTTTTTTTCTTTTTTGAGGGGACACTTTGTACTTTTTGAATTGCTTTAGATTCTTTAAAACAACCTTTGCTTGGCAGATTATGCAAAAATATTCCAAAAGCCAGGAATCATGATGATTAAAGAAACTGTGCCGACTTTACATAACAAGATAAACAATTCAATGAAATGTTTCGTTTCCCAAGCGGGAAACATCATCAGTGAAACCTTCAAGCAAGAATGAGCAAAAAACTTCAGCAGTCCTATTTAAGCAAGTCTGCAAACATATCGGGGAGGGGCCGCAGTTGGAGTTGCAGGCCGATGAGTCACTTCGGATGAACCATGATTCCACGAACCTGCGCGGACCCCACCCTTCTTCACGCGCCAGAGTGAACGCATTCTCAAAGTCGAAACTGTGACCTGTTCTCCAACAGTGGTCTACGAGTTCCGTATTCGCTCTTGTAGCATGCGTGGCCTTCGCCACGTCCCTTATGTGTTCGTTTAAACAAGTGCACCCCTCAGTACCCTTCCCTTCTCCTCCTCAAGAGCTGCGCCCTAATTCGGCGTTACAGGGAGTTGTAAATGGCTTTGCAGCGCCTCCGGCCTGTCTCCCCAATGTAGGATGCGTCACAGTCTATACAGTTCAGTTTATACACAACACCACACTGGGACTTTGGGGGGTTGTAATCTTTAGGTTTAGAAATGAGTTTACAAAGTTTACGATGGGGTTTGAAAGCTGTCCAGATATTCAAAAAGGCAAGGGTCCTGCGAATAGACTCAGAAACACCTTTCAAATAGGGTATTGTTACTTGCCCTGTCCTAAGTCTTCCATTATCCTGACTTCTTCTTTGTACCATCTGCTTGAGCGTGTTATGTATCAATAAAACGTTTCGGATAATTCCGCTTCATCAACAGGTCAGCAATAGCAGCATCCTCAGATGCGCGCAGTTTAGGATTAGAAGAAATGCGTTCGGACCGATGTAGTAGGGTTTTTACGACAGCCTTTTTATGTTCGACCAAATGATGTGAGTTGAAGTTTAAGAGGTTGCCTGTATTGCAAGCTTTGCAATACACAGTTGTATCTAAACGACCGGTACTATTTCGGAACACATTAACATCCAGAAAAGGCAGTGCACAGTTCTGTTCAACATCATGTGTGAATTGGATTGATGGTTTAATGCTGTTTAAAGCTAAATGAAAGTCAGTAACATGGTCCTTGTTTAGAATTACAAAGGTGTCGTCCACAGAACGTTTGTAAAACCTTATCAGGTGCGCATTCTGTTCAAGGACGGTTTCCTCCACATACTCCAGAACAAGATTTGCCATTGTAACAGAAATTGGGCTACCCATTGGACATCCTTCAATTTGGTGATAAATTTGTTCACGAAACGTAAAATACGACTGTTTAAGACAAAACACAGCAAAATTACAATATCATCCACCGTTAACGATGTGCATGAGGGGAGGCTGTCATCCTTACGTAAGCGTGTTTCGGCTATCTCAACAGCCCGAGAGGTGGGGACATTTGTAAACCAGGACACAACGTCAAATGAAACCATAATGTTGTCTTCAACTAGCACTTGATCCCGAACCAGGCCCATGAATTCTTGGGAATTCCGTACTGTTAAACCCTTTTTTCCTGTGACCGGAGTGATGAGTTTGACCAGATATTTTGACAGATTGTACGTCGGAGACCCAATGAATGAAACAATAGATGTTAATGTGTTCCAAAATAGTACCGGTTGCTTAGATACAACAGTGTACACACTAAAGCTTACAATACAGGCAACCTCTTCAACTTCAACTCACATCATTCGGTCGAACATAAAAAGGCTGTCGTAAAAACCCTACTACATCGGTCCGGACGCATTTCTTTTAATCCTAAATTGCGCGCATCTGAGGATGCTGTTTTGTTGACCTGTTGATGAAGCTGAATTATCCGAAACGTTTAATTGATAACACGCTCAAGCAGATGGTACAAAGAAGAAGTCAGGATAATGGAAGACTTAGGACAGGGCAAGTAACAATACCCTATTTGAAAGGTGTTTCTGAGTCTATTTGCAGGGCCCTTGCCCCTTTGAATATCCGGTCAGCTTTCAAACCCCATCGTAAACTTTGTGACCTCATTGCAAAACCTAAAGATTACACCCCCAGAGTCCCAGTGTGGTGGTGTGTATAAACTGAACTGTATAGACTGTGACGCATCCTACACTGGGGAGACAGGCCGGAGGCGCTGCACTTGCCTAAACGAACACAAAAGGGACGTGGCGAAGGCCACGCATACTACAAGAGTGAAGACGAAACTCGTAGACCACTGCTGGAAAATGGGTCACAGTTTCGACTTTGAGAATGCATCCACTCTGGCGCGTGAACAAAGGTGGGGTCCGCGCAGGTTTGCGGAATCATGGTTCATATGAAGTGACTTATCGGCCTGCAACTCCAACCGCGGCCCCCTCCCCGACGTGTACGCGGACTTGCTTAAATAGGACTGTTGAAGTTTTTTGCTCATTCTTGCTTGAAGGTTTCACTGATGATGTTTCCCGCATGGGAAACGAAACATTTCATTTAATTGTTTATCTTGTTATGTAAAGTCGGCGCAGTTTCTTTGATTATGGCAGATTATGGCCTTAAGACTGTGACCGGTCGTGCTACAACCGCTTGTGGCAGTTTACGACAGGAGAACAGTGGCACGGTGGCGCCATCTATCGTCAGCCCTGGGTCCCTTCCGACCTGAACACACCGTAAAATACCGCGGAATCGCCCGCTTCGATGAAGCGCCCACAATTAACATTTACAAAACTAGGAAATTCTGCAAATAATACGTTAAGAGCCCAATTTGATTGGACAAGCGCCCATGTCTACATCAACCCAGTTTTCAATGAAAGAGGGGTGGGCACTTCCCCGGTATTTTATGATAACAAGACCGAAGGTTGTGCAGTATTTGTGAGATCAAATCTACACACTATATATAAGAAATGCTCTCTTAACACTGTCAGAATTATGTAAAGCCCAGGGTGAATGACTGCTACAATAAACCTAGGCAAGTCCAAGGTGTTCCAAGGCTAGTTCCATGACTAGCCGTTAGATGGCGCCAGTGTCTTATCTCATCGTAAGCCGTCACAAGTGGTCGTAACGTAGTCAATCACGGTCAAACAACCAGCCTCTAGTTTCCCTCATGCCACTAAACCTGCAATCATCGTCGTCATCGCACCTCTGTATCTTGTGGTCGAACGGGACAACCGTGCTGACGTAGAGGTCAAAGTCGGTGAGCGGCTGCGCGGCTAGGATGCAGTCCTTGTCGGTGGAGTAGAGACGCTGCTCCACGTCAGATGCCTGGTCCTCGCACCGGTCGATCTCCTGTTTCCGCCGAAGCAGCTGCTGCTTGAACTCCTCCACCTGGACCGCACGCTCCTCTTGTGCCAGCAGTGCCAGCAGGTCGTACGGACGCCGCAACGAAAACACACTGTCCATCTGAAAGACGGGGGGAGGTTCCAATCAATTCAAATGGGGCCGTTGAGTCTGCATTTTTGTAGGGCAACGGTTGAAACCACCAGTTTTGTGGAGATGGCGTCATTGGCGAGGTTTCACAGCAGATCCTGGGAGGTGTTTGTGTGTCCGTTAAACCTGCTAAATTTAGAGGAAAAATGTTTTTTATAAATTGTTGAGTAGAATCAGTGTCACTTGACACTGTGACATCACAATGCCATGAGGCGTCACAGTCTGCTAGATTTGGACACGGCAGTGTAACTGTGTGCAAACGAGTATGCAGCAGCTCGGTCAACGCAGTTCATCTGCAGAACACGGCTAGGAACCGTCAATGCTTGTGGGGCAGTGAGCAGATTCAGAACTCCTGACCAAGGCTACCTGCGGTGCATGCCTAAACTGGCTAACATAGGACAGGGACCAAGGTTCTCTGTTTTAGGGTGGAAGCCCTCCTTCAATGCCAAAGTAAGAGATGACGAAAAAGGGCAAGAATGATGCTGTCTTCCTTAAAAAATATAATCGGGTCAATCTGCAAGGACTGTGCCCCTTCCACGCTACGACAGACACCGGTTCGGTAAGACCGGGATGAAGCCATCGAGCCTTCGCATAACCAGTTCCAGGCTCCACCTGTGGCAGTGGTACACATCGCAATGTGTACAACACTTGCCCAGGCCACGAAAAGGTGCCAGAGCTCTAAACTAGCGTGATGTCAGTATGCAAGCATGTTTTCTGGGTCACGCCCACACACTGATCGCAGGCTCTACTCAGGAATTTTGCGATCACTACCAATCTTCCATCCATTTCTTCTGTCTGAGCACGATAGGTGTTGACTCCCGGTGTTTACAGAACTTAGACCACAATCCGAACCTTTCATGACGCCAGGAACATTAGCCGGTGGGGCTGTAAGCATACCAATTGATGCTTGCCAGCAATGTGAATGTAGGTCACTTACCCAGATATTTTACCCGAATAATCATAAATTGGCTACAAGGAGCGCATACCAAATAAGTCGTAACCATGACGCTTAAAAAGCGACTTTGAGTTGACGTTTTCAGCAAAGCCCACACAATCAAGCCCGTGCAAATAATTTATCTGCATAGCCTCTGTTGCACTTGCATAGCACGCACGTCCCTTTATTTCGGATGTAAACAACAACAAAAAAATACCAAAACTGGGGCAACAATAGAAATAAATCGATATGTCATATCCACCGTGACCTTCGCAGCCCACGCCTGCAGTGCGCAGATTATAGGTCTCATTACGCCGATCCTGCGCCACAGAGAAAAGTATCCCTACCTGCGGCTGTATTTTGCCCTTATCCGTGACCACCCAGTGCGTGGAACATTCGGAGTAATGTGTCAGGTGGAGAATCGAGACGTAGAAGCAGATGCCGAATACGGGCAGCCGCTCGCTCAAGACCGCCATCGTATTTTGGATATGTTGCGAACTTTTTGTCGAAATCGACCTTGTAGTTTCGAAAAAAGTTCGCTTACTGAGCGTGCTTGCCAGACGGGGTAGAAAATCATCCAGATTTAGAGAAAATATTTTATAAAACTACTTTCATCGGAGTATTTTTTTTTAATTTATAATAAAACAATATTTATAATCTTTAAATTATGGTTGTTTCAGTTGGGCTTCTAGTCCTTTTGGTGGAGGAAGGCTCGGGAGGTTGAGAGAAACCTTCTCTCCTTCTCTTTTCTCTAAAGTTCCTCTCCCCGTCTCCCTTTCCTAGTTCTCGTCCTTTCTCTCTTTGCCTGCACTGCACTTGACTGCACACATACACTGCTTTTACACAAGCATGTGGTCACTGTCTGTTTCATCGAGTCTGTATTTCGTTTGCGTATTGCGGTTTTATGCTGCACCAATATGTTCATTCGGCGAAAATTTTGCCTTCGCTACAGTAGAAAATAGACGATGTGCAGGCTTCTTTCTTGACCGAAAACGAATGGATCTTTATTTCTAGAATGCCAGAAACAAATGCTGATCAGGACAGACGAGCAACAGTACTATGTTGCTGCATTTGGCAAAGACATTGGCTTTGCACTTGGCGGCGTGGGTCTAAAAATACATATTATCTGCAAGCAAAGTAAACTCAATCGTCACGGTAATTGTTCAGAATGTTTTCACGAACATACAAAAAATTATTAAAATCGAGCATGTTAATAGTTTAAATTACCCACAAAAGAATAAGCAAAGTGGGACTAGTGGGACGGAGCACAGGACATCTTTCAACTAGCAACAAACAAGAATGAAACAGAACCGCACTCCAAAGGCATCAACAACATCTTGGAAGGAAAAAAAAAGCAGCATGATCATTCACAAAAATGTTGTCAACACCTTTGAAGAAACGACTGCACTAAAAAATCGTTCAAAGGGACGTGTTTAGTTTATTTATTTATTTCAACGGCAAAATTGAACCAAACAATGCGGAAAGCGCAAGTTCGTCTGCTTCTTGCAGAGGTTGCGATGATGTCAAAACGCCCCAACTCGTGATAGCTAGCCAAAAAAAAAAAAAAAAATAGTGGGTAGATTTTGAGGCATTTAGCATTGCGGGTCACCCACTATCCTTCTAATGCAGCTAATCAGAGCTTCGGCATCGTTCTGACGTCACCGCAACTCCTGCGCAAGAAGCAGACGACTTGTCTCCCCATCAGCGAGCCTCCAAATGAGTTAGGTCATACGAGACAACTAACATGCATGCAGTAATAACAGTAATAATTCCTGTCACAGCACAAGGCATGACCATGATTTTTTTTTGTTTTTGTAGCGTGCATACAAGCCCATAAAAATAAATTCTGAAAATATAACAAGCACATGCACATGACAATACAATAACACAGAATCATGGTTTTGTAGCTTCATCTTTATTTACACCATGCCAGTTACAAGGAAGACTTTGGTTTCTATTGTCTGTATTTATCCACTGAAAATGCAAGACAAAAAAAAAGCACCATACATAAAATGAATATGTGGTATTGATCATTAGAGTATGCAATAGTCCTCAGCAATACTCCAGCACAAGTCTCTGGAGAGAGGCCAGTCACTGGACTTTTATTTGTTTACTGGTTTCTGCACAACTGTGACCCTGAAATAGGTAAAACTTCTAATCACAACGTCACAATTAGAAACAAACCAGAACATGACAGTGCTGACTGTAACATGAGCTAGTCTTGCCAGGTTGCTGAAAACGAGCGATGTCAACAAATCTTGCAAGACGTAAAGTTATTTAATTGAAGGACTGCCCAGTGACCATGCAAGCAATGCAAACATAATCCAATGATAGACCTCAATGTGCATATCTGGCAATATAAAAGTGAAGTCATTAGAATTTTACTATCATATTTCTGATTACCCATTCAAGTAGTCCCCAAGCTGTACTTGGCATGTTATAAAGTCATGCTCATATATTACGCTGGCATTCATGTTAACTTTCTTTCTGTCCTCAGTTCTTCGGAAAAGAAACTGCACCAGAATAGGGCTCCCAGAGAGCGCTTATAAAAAGATGCGCTGTGGCCAGGAGTTACACGACAGCAGCCTGTGAGTAGGCGTTGTGTACTGTTCCCAAAGGAAAAATGGTTTGGCTGAAGCACGGCTGCTGCTCAAAATAGAGAAAATCGGACTATTGGCATGCATAGCATGCTTTGCTAATGACCAAAAAAAAAAAACTCCAGTTTTTATTTTGGTGAAAGAGGAAGACACAGCAAAGCTGTACTATGGTGGGAATGAAGTAATGGCTAGCCGCAAGTTGGCAAGCCAGAGTGGCAAGGCCTAAAGAGTTGCCTGCCATCTGATGACGCGGCAACAGACAATTGGCAAGCGGTTGTTGGTCTTGCCGTGCTGTAAATAATTGTCAAGTGTTATGTCGACATTTGTTTGTTAGCGGACACGATCCTGTCGAAATGGCCTTCTTCACAGCTCGCTGTAAAAACTCAAGGGTAAAAGGCGAATTGAGATACCTAAAGGAGATACTGCTTCGTTTCTTTTTCACCGCTGCATGTAATAGCAAAGCAGTGTGAATGCCAGCACCGGCCATGGCCAGTTTGGCAGCTTATGTGGAGCAATTGTACCGAGAACTGAAATGCAGCAAGTGTGATCCGTTTGAATATAAAACAATTTATTAAACTGCAAAATCTTTTTTTTAATTATTATTGGGCATGTTGGATATTTTTGTGGAGTTGAACCTCTTTGTAGTGAAGTCACATTTTAGGAAGGAAATCTGAACATACACCAGTATCACTTTTGCAAATGCCCTACCAGAATTAGAAGCATATCGTAACACCCCAGGAGATAGCCCACCTAAAATCGAGAAAAATTGGGTGAAAATAAGGAGTGGGCTAACTTTCGGATGTGCAATCAAGAAAAGTCCTAAAAAATGCTATTTTAAGATCATGTGTCTCTGCCAACTTGTTACTGTAGGCGGGGTAACAAAGCAAAGATGACCATACTTACCAGTTCGCTTATATCCATCTGCTTCAAGCTATCGTATGTGACAGGTCAAGAACGAGAGGAGAGCTCCTCTCACCTCTTTCCAGTTTAGTAGAGCGACACGCAGAGGGAAGCGACCTCCTCTCCACCGTTCGCTCCACTGAAGTGGAAGGGGTGGAGGCTTCCACTGAGTTCTTTGACCTGTCACCGACTATAGATGCATTTATGCTGAGGTCATCATTAATCCTAACACTGCGATTACTCGGAGTGGGCTATCGTTCAGTGTTTAACAGAAAATAGCAAATCAAGCCAACAATATGGGTGGATTACCTTCTCAAGGGTAGGGCATCTCTTCGGAGTTTACGGTACTTTATTTTTGCTTCACATATCCAGTGTTGGGAGGCTACTTTGAAGTACATTGTACTTTAAGAGCAACTTCACTTCATTTTTATTTTTAGAAAAAGCAATGCAGTCCTCTTCAGTATCACCTAGGAAGACCACACGTCAAATATTACTGACCCTAGTTCCGTCTAAATGTTTCTTAAACGGTCCGGCAAACTTTGCAACTCGCCAAGTTGCCGAAATCGCTGACTCTGGCAGGGCGAATTCAGGCGCAACCAACAGCGCAGTCAAGGCTACGGCATGGGCGGAGCCAACATTGAGCTAAACGTATCACCACTGCCCCTTTTTGCTTGTTTTACTTCTCGGGCAAGCGTAACAAGTGGACGTCGGCAACATATCCTTTCGGCGCTCAGTACTGTCCACATGACTGGCATAATGCGCTGTTCAGTCGCGTTTCTTGGAGACGTCCGCCGTGGACTCCGCCGTTACCGCCCCGTCTACTGCATCACAACCGCTGTCGTCGTCTCACCTTTTGTGGTTATTGTATATCGGAGTTTAGTTCACACTATGGACACTATGTGCGCAGACTTATGCGCCGCATGTGCAGACGTTGTTCACATGTTGCAGACACCAAAACGTGGTGAAGAGTGTGGTGCAGACGACACCTGCTCCTGGCTTACGCTGCCTTTAATCCCGCCCGCCGTTGCGTAGAGGATCACATGACACCTCAGACCACGCAATAGCCACGTTCTGGATGGATGGATGGATGGATGTTTGATGGCTACACACCAACACAGTGTTTCCAAACAAGCCCGCTTGCCCACACCAGGTGAGGGCACTGCACGTGCGCAGAAACCAAGTACCGGGAGGAGTAAAGAGTCTGCACATGCACAGTACCGACGAGTAGCGCCACCGCAGTGACGTGACATCAGTGAGTTGAGTTGGTCTGTACCAGGGTCTCAAACACGTCCCAGCAAGCCGCTGGGACCGTAGCCCCACTAACAACCGCCTACGAGTCCCGGTTCCCATGCCTCGAGCAGTAAATTGGCATGCGCAGTAACCTCCTCTCGTCGATTCATTTTCACTCGAAAATAGCTCTGCTCTTTTAATGTATTCTAATAGTTTATACTTATCTGTGTCATTGCTCTTCGTTTCACTTTATTTCTCGCCTCCCAGCTTTGTAATGTATGACAATTCCACTACTAGGCTGGAACCGCGATCTGTTCGTTGGAGGGCGCGCATCTCGTGCTACGAACTCTCCGATCAGGAAGGACCTAACTGCAAAGATAAAGCTTCAAGCTCAGGACTACTCGCCTTAAAAAAAAAAAAAAAAAGAGTCACCATTAAAAGACAAGTGCATGTTCAGAAAGTTGTAATAAAAATCTCCAGGAAAGCAATAACTGCCAAAATTGTTTTTTAAAGTCATGTCGAGCTTGATTAATTCCTGAGTGAATTGAGCAGCGGGAACGACAGTGCTGTTGCTCTCTTGTTCTATTAAAAATGGCAGAGCATTGGTGGGGCAATGTCATTTTGATTCAGCTACTCATGACATCAGGTCAAGGTTGAAAGTAGTCATTACAAACAAATCAAATCTAAAGATGTGACTGGCAAAACTGCGAGTTTACAAAAAGCATAGCGCATCGAGTCTCTTCTTTTAAAATCTTTGAACCCCCCCCCCCTTTCCCGTCTTACTTTGGCCCTCGACCTTTCCGCTGTGGGATATCTGGCCCCCACATTCAAATGAGTTTGAGACCACTGTTCTATACCCTTTGTAGTGGGTGGTAGCTTCCGCCACCTAGCCTGAGAGAGAAAAACAAAACATAGCGCATCCCGCCCCTCTAAGACCGATTTTCTCCCCTAACTATTACCAGGCAGCGTGGGATATCACCAGGATGACCATCGCGGGATCGGGCAAGAAACAAAAAACAAACATCACCCCCCCACCTCTTCCCCCCAGTGAGGAGTTACCAATTTTCCTCTGGTCAAACCTTGTCGGTGTTACCCCAGCACCGGACCCACTGGGAAACAGGGTTGAGACTTTGGGCTGGAGCCATGTGGGAGGGTCAGTCCCAATTTTAACCTCTGCCTTCCAGTTCCATGTCCCCAGCTAGTCTGTGCTAGTTAGTTAGTTGCATTATTAAGTTTCCCTAGATAATTTCCACCAATCTTCTAATCACCTCTTTGTGAGTGTAATCCCCTTTTCTCTCCCGCCACTCCATTGTTGCCAGCAAAACCCAGGGCCCCGACCAAATCCATTACCACTTCAGGAGGGCAGGTTGAAGCCCCGTGCACCTGAAAACCAAGTGCTCTGGTGCCGCTCTCATTATGGGAGGCAGCACATAATGTGTATGTCTCCTAAAATTTAGCCCTATAAATCCTCGTCCTCAAAACTCCAGTTCTCGCCTCAAACAGTACAGAACCTCCCAGTGAATTGTCAAACACATTTGCCTCTTTTATGTCCTGTTTTTGTAACCTGTACATTCTTAGAGCTGATTCTGCCTGCATTCTTCCCTCTCACACTTTTCTTCCTGCCTCTTTCCTCCTCTTTCCACTGAAGTAGTCTGTGCAGCCCCATCAGTAGTGTGTAAGTACTTAAATGTAAAGCTTTCCGGATTCGGTGTGTCCATTTTGTGTTTAAAATTTTCATGTATAGATACTTAAACACCTTCCGTGCCCACCAGTATATCATCGCATTTCGGTCAACCTTTGTTCCAAGTGCAACTTACTAATTCCCTCCCTGCTCTCCAATGGCAATCAGCCCATGTCCCCCTGTACTCCCTGATTTGGTGTCTTTCCATGCACCCCAGTTGCCAGTCTGCCTACGCTCCTTTGCTGGGTTTCTAATCCTGATTGAACCTGCAGATCTCATGCACAGCGCCCCATTGCCAAAGGCAGTCCTAGGTACCATCACTCCCCTTTCCATATACCCCTGACCACTTCATATCTATTTTAGTTTATAGTGTCATGAGCTTCATAATAGATGGATTTGTTTCCCTTGTTTCCTTCAGCTTCATTGAGCCAGATTCCCATGAATATTTATGTTTCCTTACTGTAATCTATTACAATGTCCTCAGGGGTTCCCTCTTTTCGTCAATAAACACCATTACTCCAACACTCGCCACGACTAAAATTCATGCCCAAGGTCTCCCCTTTCTCTCCAAAATTTCAGCCAGTTTCCCTGTTATGTATTCTGGTTAGCTGCCATAAGTACTACTTATGCCGGCCACATACATCAGTCACCTGAGGCCCTAATCTGGACACTTGGCGAAAGAGGCCACGGCGAAATCCGGCGGCTATGATTGGGCGGCGCCAAGGTGCAAATCGTGGCGATGGCGAGCCATCGCGGCGGCCTCCAAATTTCTCGCCAGACGTTTTAGCCAAGTGTCCCAGCTTCAAGGCCCCTGGACATCCGCCTGGCAATGCGTTTCTCCCTCCTTCCATATAACTCACATCAAAGCCTAAGTTGCCCTGGTCTGATCTTTTCCATTTCACTGAGATATATCAGGAAGAGCAGAGGTGAGAGTGGACAGCCCTGCTTCAGCCCTTTTTATTGCTGCGGGTTGTGTAGTATTGGCTCGAGTCCAATGTTGCCGGATCGGAGCCAAAGTTTAGGTTTCAGGTTTCTGCTCGTGCTTACAATTAGATTAGCAGTATATATCCCATCTTTTGCGAAGGAAAAGACATACTGTCTTATACCAGTGCTCTTTAATGCGAAATCACTCATTATCTCGAAATCTTTGGAATTCAGCAGAGGTGCCTTTAAAGTACTGCTTCAAGTAGGTTTAGAAAACTTGTACTTTACTTCCGAAATACAATTTTGGAGTATGTATTTGTACTTCATTGAAGTATCTTTTTCTGGTATTTTCAAGGAAAGTAAAACTCCCAAATTCAAGTACCGTATTTACTTGCATATGAATGAATGCATGCACGCACTTCCCCCCCCCAACGGGCAAACAAGACCGACTTTTTTTCCCTTCGCATAATGAGCGCACCTCCAATTTTCGGCTCCATGAGTCTCGAATCTGCGTCCAACTAAGCTAGCTACCAAGCGGCCGGGCCAAGTCAAGCCAAGCCAAGCCACTTTCGTAATGGCTGCAAGTGCGTAGTTATGGAAGTGATCAACCGTAAAACCAAGCAACCTGCACACCTAACGAAGCTGGGGTTGAGGAATAGCCCAGCCCCGGACATGCTTCGCCCATCGGATGCATTGAAGTCAACGGTCTCGCCATCGTCTGTGGTCCGCTTTCGGACAGTGAAATTGTGAAAGTGGTTAGGCCTAAGAACGGTAGCGTCGCTCTTCGTGCTGGAGTGAGTTTCGTAGGTTGCTTTTCCTTCGGCAAAAGACACGCCAAAAGCGCCCTAAAAAAGGTTTGCAATTTATAGAGCATGGGGACTGTGGTGCGCCCATGAGTTGCAGGTGCGCCTCCGTCAGTGGAGAGCGTGCCACGGTACACTGCCGTGCCATAATGGACCCTACAATGGCATTTGCGCGAAGTGTGTAAATGCAAAGATTTTACCCGCGTAATGAACGCACCCTCTAAATATGTGTGAATTTTTCGTGAGTGAAAAAAGTGTGTTCAGTATGCGAGTAAATACGGTACATACCCTACATATGGTATCAATAATTTTGTATCACAAAATGATGCGTTTTCAACTCTGAAGAAATACTGGGAAAGATATTCTACCCTCACCCGGAATGTGGGAAAACAATACATCACTCCGTCTTTGCTGAGGGATGGCTTTCCCGCAGCATTTCAAACTCTAGCTACTTCTTGCTCAGTCAACGCAAGTGAGGAGACATTGGATGTATTAGAAGGGGACACTGCTCGACGAGAGGATTGCTTGTGAAAGCTACAGGGCTGGCGTCCACGCTCTCTCTACTACTTTGCTTCAGTTTAAGTCCAGCTAAAACTGGATCTCAAGATCCAATTTTAGTGCCCCTTTAAACTTATATTTTGTAAACTACACAATTTCTGGTCGTTGACGACACAACCTTCGACCTTTGCTGTAGACATCCGCCACAGTGATACTTTGTGGTAAGCCTGTTGGAACAGAAGTACACAATACACAAAACAGCTCCTTAAAAGTCAAGTCTGAAGCATCAAAGCGTTCCCGATCAGGAACGGCTTTCGAAATGACGTCCCAGTTCAAGCGCCTCACCCACCGCCTCTCAGCGCACGTTGTTCCGATGAATGAGCAGATGCTGGTTCAGGTTGCTCTTCTGCGCAAACGAGCGCGGGCACATGCTGCAGCGGAAGGGTTTCTCTCCGGTGTGGCAGCGCAGGTGTGTAGTCACGTGGTGCTTGAAGGTGAAGGCCTTGCTACACAGCGGGCACTTGTATGGACGCTCCCCCGTGTGAATGCGTTCGTGCGCCACGACGTAGCACTTGTACTCGCTCCTGTACTCGCAGTAGCTGCACTGGAAGCGAGGACCGGCTCGGGCTTGCCGGGCTGTTTCCGACATCGGGGAGGGGTGACCAATCCTGAAAGACGCCGGTCGTTTCAGCGGGACAAATACGGACACCCCGCTTAGCTCCCGCATTCGTTGCGATCGAATCGCAAGGCCTGGAGCAACAAAATGGGCTACACTTCAGATCGACAACACCTCGGCCATCTTGGGTGCTTAAAGTCATTGTTGTCGGTCACCTGAAGCCTTATCTGAAATCGCAAGAAATGCTTTTCCACAGTTTTAAAACATCAGAACAGTCCGCAACAAAGTAAAAACATATAGCCTGAGCTTTCCGACACGGTATCAAAACTTGTAAAGTCGCATTCTCAAATTGTAACGATCGCTAATCACCCACTCTGCAATAAGCACCAAAATAGTCGGCACCCACAAGAAAATCAGAAAATAATGTGCCAGCATAGCCTATTTAGTAGCTCTAGCAAGGACTATAGCTAATACTTCCAGTGTGCCAGCATTTCATAGCATCTGCTTGATCGGAGGCATCGACACGATCGAGCCTTCTGATTGGCCGACGTCAGACATGATAAGGTAATAATGCCAAATAAATGAAAGAGAAAAAAGTCTACTTACGGGACTTCGAACAGCTAATGGTTCAGGGCCGATCGGAAAGCGATAAGGGCCAGCTGAGCTGTTAGAGCTCTATGAAGTAGCACCTAATAGACCAATCCACTTAGCGTTCCATGCATGCGATGCCACCATAACTGTAGTTCATAGGAGGCAGGCGCCACTGCAAGAGACACTTCAAGCCGTCGCGTGCTCTGCTCACAGACCTTCAGCGGCATTGTTGCACGTGCAGAATGGCTATAGTTCCCACGATGCATAGCGGCAGCGGTGGTGTAATGAAACTGGTTGTGAGGTGGCTCCATTCGTACACAAAAGATGAATGCCCACCTGCTCGTCCACTCGCAAGTAGACTTGTATGCGTTACTAAAAAGTAAGGAATTACATTTACAATTACCCATGGCTCAATGTAACTAATTACAGTTAGCAATTACACTTCCATAAAGGAAGTGAGCGTTACTTCAAAACAAATCTGTTACTTTAGTGGCGTTACTTTCAACATTACTGTCCTAGGGTAAGAAACAAGACACAAGTGTTATTGAAGTGTTTATTGCTGCCACAACTCACACTTTTGTGACCTTGAGCAACATCTGGCTCTCAAACATCTTGCCTCACTTCTATGTGAAGATGTTGTCCGCTGCACTAAACACCTTTTTCAATCCACCTTTTCCCAAATAGATGATGCCACCTGGACGAGCGACTGAGTGGCTAGAAAACAATACGTTCGCAAGGCCTCCCTACCCGCTGGACACCAAACGACAGCTAGATCCTGTTGGCCCATTGAGACGCTATGTCTTAACTATGGCTCCACCCAACTTCACTTTTCTCCCAAGTGTTGATACAAAGTCACCGTCACTCTCTCTCTCTTGAAGAGACAAAAAGAAAAGGCACGCACACGATTCGCCACACCGAGCTCGCATGCACTGTGACGGTTTTTTTTTGTGTTTGTTTTAACTAGGGAAAATTTGGGAGTTTGCCTAATATTAGTTTGGGCATGTGACAGTTCGGCTCTTTGTATCAGTGTGCTTCCCACTTCGTTGCGGGCGGAAACAAGCTGACAAGTTACAGCAATTTGCAAAACAACCAAACCACAAAAAAAAAAAAAAAAAAAGATTTGAGTTGGTGGTGCTATAGACGCGTGAAGAGCGGTTTCTTTAAGCATTTAAGAATGCCAGGTCTTACATTTTGTAAAGATGCAGTTAACAGTGTGGTTCTGTACCAGGAAAAACTTACCCCGCCCAGAAAAAATACATATAAATATTTACAAATTTTGTCGTGTATTTCCAAGTTTCTGCATTCTTCCATCCACGAATGAAAACAAGAAGTGTAGCGAGTTACAATCATTTCCTCACGTAAAGAAAAGTAAGGAAATCACTTGTACAAGTTACTTTCGCAAATATGCAATTATTCCCTTAGAAAATTACTGATAAATGTAAGGAATTACAAGTAATTTTGTTACTTTAGCCAACGAGATTACGTACAGGTCTGCAAAGCAAGTAATCTCAAGCGAGGACCGCTTTCAAATCGCTATCTGCCTGCGAGCTTTTTCATTGGCTTTGAGCGACACGGCCCTTTTCTTCTTTCAGTCCTCGAACAGCTGATGAACTGGGGTCTGCGCTGCGAAGCAGTGCCACTTGACAGGCTTACAGCCAGCATTTCTCTGCAGAAAACGCATCTGCGCAGACAATGCTGTTGCTGTACAACTCAAACTCTCGTCGGATGAGCAGAGAAGTTTCGGTAGTTTTCAATAGACCTCTTACAAAGCCGTACAGCACCGTCTGCGCGCACCGAGGGCGAATGCTGGGAACGACCTGTACAATACTGGCCGAAAGGCAGACGGCAGAGTCGTGCACGCGAAGGTGACGAAGCGATAGGCAGTAAGCGGAGCGGACGAGGGCAGGCGGAGGCAAACTATGCTATTCCCCTCTCTTCAGTGTCACGTGGTAGATACTGCAGGGGCAGAGGGAATGCACGGTGGTCCTCAGCGACTAAGTTCAGCAGATATTTGCAAAAAGATCTATTGCCAGAGGTCTAAACTGCAGGCTGAACAAGATTCTTGCCAGTATGTACTCGGGAGCGGCCATTTAGTTAGGGGAGATCTTTTGAGGGTGGACAAGGCCGAGTCCGAACCCGTGGAAGCCAGTTCAGGAGTGGGGCGATGCCTCCCTCCGACCTCTCTCCACAAGGCTCCAGGTCCCCGTGGACCTAGGAAAATAGAGAGGGTGGTTAAAGTAGACCCTGTCCGCCTGTGCATGGATGTCCAAACAAGCGACAGGCAGCAATTTAAATGGCAGAATGATTAAAAAGAAATGCATACGGGAAAGGAATGCAACCCTCAAGTTAAACGCCAAGAAAAAAAGATTGCCAGGAATCTGTCCACACGCGAGAGCTTGCACACGTCAAAAGGCGGGCGGAAGCAAAGGCTCCGATTTAAGGAGGTTAAAGTTTTAGAGAAAGAGCCGAGAGACGCACAAAACCAACTCAGGCAACGCCACGCAGAATACGTACACACAAGGTAGTCAGGTTTGAGGTGCAACGCAGTAATCAAGCAAAAGTTTGCTTATCTGTACATAAAACAGATCACAAACATTTTCAGATACAGAAAGCAGGAATTTCAAATAAGCACCAGATATAAAAAGGAACATATTGACATACATTACAATCCTACGACACTGCACACAGCGTTCTTCAGACAAACACTCTACATATACAACAGACCCTTGCTAACAAGACAGATGTACACAAACACCTTTTGCATTTAAAAAAAAAAAAAAAAAAATTGCCCCCATTTTTGTTATTTAAACAGACTTCGCGGCACTTTTTTGTTTTTTCACTGGACTTTTATGACAAATTTAGGCCACAGGTTCTAAATATTTAAAGTATTCAAAACTGATGATGCTACACATTTAGGAAGATCTAGCTTGTGCCATTTGAACACGCTAAAGATTAGTTAAATGGCACATCTCCAAAGATGTTGTTGAATGGCATATGCAAAGGCGCAATATTGTGCTAGAGATCAATTTGAGAATACGAAGATCCTTCGAAAAGCTGACAAGCCTGCAGTATAAGGCTGTCAGCTCGAGCCACCTAGGTCGTAGGCAGGTAACGCATATCGAGACGAGTAAGGTGCAAGCACCACAGAAAGCACGGGTTTGGCATACCAAGAGCTTTATGAAAGGACACACTTTTCTTATAAACAATAGAGACTTAATCAAACATACTAAGAAAAGAGGAGACAATTTTGTCTTTAGCCAAGGTTGGTTAAGGCGCTGACTATTTTCTTTTTAGCATCCTCTTAAAACTCAAAAGAATTATAGCACAAACCACAAACTACTAAAAACTGTCAAGCAAACAAAAAAAAGCAAAAACATTAGTTACTAGTGACAACAAACAAACCTTAGACCCAATATCATGCCCCTCTTTGTTAACAATCTTTTGCAATCCTTAAAACCCCGTTGTTTCTTTAACACAACACACCAATGTGATGACAAGTTGTCCTGCCCAGAAAACACTAAATTTCATAACTTCATTATTATTATTTATTTTTTCTCAAATTTCATTTTTTATTTTATTTTATGGGGACGGGGGGGGGGGGGTACAGTAGAGACGTTGAAGGCTCATAACAGGTGGCTTGCAAACACCTAAGATTACAGAAGAGAAAAGAAGCTACAGTAAGTTCATTGAAACTTTTATATCAAATTACCCGCTATATCGAACTGGTAGACGTTTTTTTTGCGAGTTCGATAGAAACGGTTTTGACTTACTCTGGCTTGGATTTCCGGCCAGATGGTGCAAGCTTCAGACCATTTTGACCATTTTGTGCTCCCGAACTCAATACACTTGAAATTAACAATTACAGTACTTCTAATACCAAATAAGGGCAAATATAAAACTATAGTTTAAACATATCTTGTGGTATTTGTTGCTCGTACTATTCGATTCGAAATTATTCGGCCGAAATCACTATTCGCTTTGAATTCGATTCGGACCCAAAATCCTCCATTCACCCATGCCTGGTATGTTCATAACGCCGGACCAACTGGGACGGTCCGTAGCGTTAGCTGCGGTCCGTTGTAAAATGAGGCGGGGTGTAGTGTGCATGCTCGGGCTGTCTACCAGCCTCGAAGACCCGGAATTGGTGGGAAATTTCAATGTGTGTGTGTGTGGAAAAGGAATCGTTGGGGAAGTCACCAAAATTTGTTGGCCAAATCAGGGAAAAAAGCGAGATGCGGGCGGCGCAGCGACGTGCGACGAAGCGGGAGGGTGCGGTGTGCGGTGGCGCAAACGGCCTTCACACCGAGCAACCGGTCGCTCAAGGCACCGCTAGGAGGCGCAAGCTGCCGCCCGATTCGCCGGGTCAGACAGGAGACGGCCGCCGCAACCCTGTCCTCCGCATTTTCTTCTTTCACAAGGGTCGGGCGATTTCATCAGAATATCTGGAGAAAGACCTGGAAAGTCGGGGAGTTTGTGAGAGGCGATTTGGTAGACACCCTGCGTACGTGGTGCCACTCCCCGGAGTTCGAGAAGTCTGCATCTTTCACAGACGGTTGAAACTAAAGACAAAGAGCGCAGAGATACAAATGTAATGAAGCAAAGCTGAAGTATGCTTCTAGTGCCGGTGCAGGTACGGCCGCTGGTGAGATGAGAACGGCTGGGAGGAACTTCAGTTGTCCTGCCCCCAGCACGAGCTTTGTACCTTCGATAATGGCTTGGCGTTTCGAGAGTCTCGTTCGTGCATACGTGCAGCCAAAGCATGGCGAAAGGCAACAAGCCTGTGCTAAAGGCCGAGCGTTCGAAAGAGATGCCCTGGCGTTCTCACTTTGTCAGAGACTGTCGGCGACTTCTGCAAAATCGACAGCACCTATCGGCTGGAATAGTAAGCTAACGACAGGTTGGAGCTGAGCTAGTTGGATCATGGTTGGCGATATAACCAGCTGAACGTTTGAAGATAAATAGAGTTAAAAGACAAGGAAAGGCTGGACTAACAACTGTATATTATTAAGGACCTCCTTCCTCCTCCTCTGCCTTGTATTCCCTACACTCGTTTAAATTTTTGAAATGCGGAACTTTTTCGTATTCTTTAAAGTGATGGTTCCCCGTAAAATATTTTTTACAGCGGAACTGTTAAGGGCTAGTTTCCCCAGGATCGTGTCCGTCTTCAAATGACCTGATGACACAGAACTATTGACAGCTACCGCCATCTATAAATAACGGCGGCAACCAGACAATTGGCTTGCCGGTTGTCTGGTTGCCGCTGTCGCTCATAGATGGAAGCCAGTGGTGGCATAGCACTGCAACGAGTGGCCCCTTCAAGGCAAATGGCAGCAGAGTACTCTTGCGTGGCACGTCTCGCACATTCGCACAACGTTGGTTGTTGGTAGTACTTGTGCGAAACGCGAAGCGTGGACTTCATCAAGAGGCTTTGCTTCCGACCGCTGTATTGTTCTATTCGAATGATTTTGATGGATGGAACCAAATCGAAGGCTCACGGTATGTCTTTTAGTTTCAGCGCGAGAACCGCGACACCTACATTGAGGACGTCCACTATCCGTTGCTGATGCTGCTTCGCAAGATCCCCGAAAGCTAAGGTAGGCTTCACAAGGTATTCCTCCATGCTTACGTCTCCTGAATTCCCCCTCAGATGTATACCGTAAAATCCCGTAAGGGCGCCCTCCCCGAAAGATCGCCCATCCCGTTTTTCTGGCTAAATATCTGCAACATAAAAATTCCGAAACATCGCCCACCCTCCGATTCCCGTTGGACGTCAAGCGATTTCCAACGGGAATCGCACATCAACGGCGCGATCGGCGGTACCGGTGTGTCCGAGAAGCGAGTTCATAGCGGGTTCCCGCGTTTTTGTCTGCGATCTGCGCGCGATATCGGCTCGCGTAACACTCTCTTTGTTCCCGCGTGTATATTGCATCGTGAAATGCGAATCTGGTGCGTTCTAGATTTGCGGTATTCGTTCTCGAGTTCGTAGCAAATTCCCGTGTTTTTGTCCGCGATCTGCGCGCGCGATATCAATTTTTAGCTGTAACACGCGCAAGTTGTTCTGGCGTGTATTTTGCATCGTGAAATGCGTTTCTGCTGCGTCCGCGATCTGTGGTATCCGTTCCCGTGAGATGCGAGTCCTCGGCGTGCTTCCGCGAGTCCTTCGTACCGTGAACCACGAATCTGCTGCGTCGGCCACTTGCGGTATCCTTTCCCGTGACACAGGAGTTTTTAGCGAATTCCCGCGTGTTTATCGCATCGTGAAACACAAATTTGCCGTGTCCGCGATCTGCGGTATCAGTTCCCGCATCACGTGGTTTGTAGCGGGTGCCCCGGCGCTTATCATTAATTTTTGATAAAGTTTTGCTGTGGCATCCCCAAAGATAGCCCACCCCATACTTTTCACCATTTATCTCTTGATTTTGGGTGGGCGTCCTTACGGGATTTTACGGTAGTCTCCGCCAATAGACCCTTTTCGTAGAAATGCCCCGAGGAGGCGTTGTTGCATTTTACATCCCCCGCAGACTCCTGGTCAAGTTAAGAAGGAACAATCCCCGTTGACAGTGTTTTTATTATGTGAGTAAATACGGTATATGCTTTGCTTCTCCAAAAGCCTTAAATATCAAAATAATAGTATACTGTCGTAAAATCCCGAGCAAGCGCCTACACAAAATTTGAGGATAATCGTGTAAAACTGGGGGATGGGCGCTCCTTAGGTCAGCAATATGTGAAGACATGTCCACTGTGTATTTTCCAAATGTTACGAAATTGAGGGTGGGCGC
The DNA here is from genome assembly GCA_037355805.1 of Ixodes ricinus. NCBI lineage: Eukaryota > Metazoa > Arthropoda > Arachnida > Ixodida > Ixodidae > Ixodes > Ixodes ricinus. The sequence continues at coordinate 25,016 of JAZHYW010048032.1, read as the reverse complement.
TTACTGTAGCATGGGCGTATGCTTGGTATATTGAGGTATGTTCATTTTCTTCGTATATTTTTCGGTGTTCACAAATGGATGATTGTTCTTTTCTTGCAGGATGAAACACCACATATAAAAGCTTGCCTCATTGTTGCCAAAAAAAAAAAAACAACACCAAAAAACCCGCCTTCCCCAAAGAATGGGAGTGTTGTGGACATGTCTCAAAATTCTCAGGACCAAAAAGATGTCATGTGTGAAACCTGTAACCTTGACAACATCTAGTTTTTGAATGTCTTTTCCCTCTCCCACCCACTCCCAACTAGTCGTAGAATTTTGATGTACATCCGTGTTTTCTGGAGATGTAAATAAACACTTATTTTTCAGAGAGAAGAAAAAAAAAACAAAAAAAACACCTGTACGTTCCTTCCTTGCTCTGGAGTTTTTTTTATTGCCTTGCAATACTCGAGAAAAAAAAAAGAAAGAAAATGACACAGGAAGACGCAATTTTGCTCGTCATATTGCCCCGTAAATGTTCCCAACGTAAGGCTTGTCATGTAAGCACGGTATATACAGGAAGATGAATAAATAAGCGAAAGCAATGACTATACTCGATGTTGAGATCAAACGACGACTGAAAACCTACACCAAGCACCAGGAAGAGAGCTTAGGAGTTGCACCGCACGCATATTCGACAGACCCTAAAAACGAGACGAGTCGCAATTATACGCGCAGCTGCTGTTTTCCACCAGCTGCGATGTACGACGAAGCATTACGACCGGTCGTCCGGCGGAAGAAACATTGGCTGCAACTTGCACAAGCAATTAATGGCGCAAAACAAAGTTGGATTAGTCAAGAGCACTTTTCCACTTCAGGCACACAGGTGGAAAACTGTACCAAGGCCACAAGAAACTCTGGTCCTTTGTCACGACGCAATTTTTCGAACGCGTGTAATGCATCGTCGTGTCTTCAATGCCATTTGCAAAGGGCAATGTGCGAATGAAAAGTTGCATCATATTAGGCGGTTTACGAAGCCTTTAACGCAAATTATTAGATGCACGAAAACTATGAATGCACATTTAAGACAGTGGAAGACAAAACGCATTCCTTAACTGCTTATATATCTTTTTTTTTTTTTGCATCTGGCAATAAGAACAAAAGAACTTGACTGCATAACGTATTGAACCAGTGTTCCTTGGGAACGCTGACGATGAGCAAAACGAGAGGCAAACACACATCTCTGGGCGGGGCCCAGGATTCGACGTCGAGCTCCACAAGAGTGAGCAATGACCCAGAGACACAATCGTTCGTTCAAACAGTTGAACACCAAGACTGCAGTTGATGTCGCCGTCCCCACTGACGACACCGTTCGCCACTCCGCCATTGGTACTGCGTGGGTGGGGACACTATGGCATAACTTTCTCTTAGAGGGACCTAAAGGTAAAAGAAAAAAAAAAACGAAAAAGGGAAACGCGGCCAAAACCTTAACATAGAACCAGTCAAAATGAGTTCCAAAAAGGAATGATACCAGAAAACAAACACTAACAAATGTCCAAACATGCCAACTCTAACGTGCAAACAGACGAATGGCTTTTCAGTCTAGACAACACCAACTGGCAACTTGCTGCCGTGCCAAGCTAACACAGCAGCGGCACCGCTCCGACGTCGCTCGCTCCTTGGGGGCCGGCCGCACGCCCGGTCACTCCGCACATGACCGCCGTTTCCAAATAAGGAACAATTGCGATGACGAGGAAAAAAACGGTCCCAAGCTCGCGATCACTTTGTGAGCGTGAGCTTGCGGGCGGCTGGAGTGTTCTTCCTCTCCGCGGCGATGCTCGCCATGGCACCCGCGGTGAGCAGCCGCGTCCCTGCCGGCAGCGCGAAGGCCGGCACCGCCCCGTTCCTGGATCCGCCCAGCACCACGGACGACAGCGCCAGCACGCAGTTGGACGGAGAAAAGATGGGCAGCTGCGGAGACGACGCACAGGATGCGGTCGCCGCCACCAGAGGAACCACCTCCGGTGACGGCGTCGAGGCACCCGGGTGGTAGAAGCAGGCGTAGTAGTTCGGCGTCAGGGGCGCCGTCGAGCTTGGCGTCGGCGGCGCCGAGTCGTCCGCCTCCGCGGCCGTGCTGAGCCGCCCATCGGCGGCGGGGTCGACGAGCCCACTCTTGCCTTCGGCGTCGTAGGTGAGCTTGCGTGCCGCGGGGGTGGCCGCCGCTTGCGGCGAGGCCGTCGAAGCTAGGCTGGATTCGCCGCCAGTCGGTCCCGCCTCGTGGTGCTGTTCGACGATCCAGCTGGGGAATCCGAAGGTAGGCGTGAGGAACGTCGGTTCAGGCGGCGGCTTACTGGCGGAGGAGCACTTGCTGCAGAGACGAGAGAAAAAGTCGACGCACGTAGCCGAATGCTCCTTCGCACGAATCGTGGCTTCCGTCCCGAAGCATCGCAATTTACACCCAGACACATTCCAAGTACAGGGTTGCTAAACTTGCGATGCGACTAAATCGTATCGCAAGAAAATCGAATAGTCACACTGGCGCACGCTGATGAACGAGTTGCTTCGGCTGCTTCTCGTAAACTCGAACTCCGAACGATATTTCTCGGCTGCTGATTGGCTCAGCCATTCTGCGACTAAGAACGCATTGCACAGAAGTCTGGTCAGCTAGCTACTGCTCGAAACGCGTTGCTTATTTCTTGCAATGGTCACTTTTGCGATGAGTCACTGCGCAAGTGCTGCACATCGCCTGTGTGAACGAGCCTTTAGCCAGCGCTGGGAATAGTGCCAAACCGCAGCACTGACTTGTGCAATCTTAGTGATAAAGTGCTGCATCAGTGCCAAGTCACATTCTCGGCAGTGCTGCATGAGCGCTGTTCCTATCGTTGATTTAGCACTGTGATGTATGTGTCAACTGGCCTTTAAACACCTGGATAATAGATGTAAAACACATGTCGCATTGCATATCATTTCGATAGAAAATGCTGCCCATTGAAAACCCCATCAAGTGCTTTCGCACAATCATTGCATTTAATAAAAAGTCTCAACCTGGTGTTTCCTTTTAACCGCGGCCCTAAGGAACATATCAACAAAACTCTACCGCACAGTAAACTTTCGTTAATTCGACCTCGACGGGACCTTGAAATTTGGTTGAATTATCCGAATGATTGAATTAAAAAAAGAACAGAAAAACGGTTAAAATTAAATTTCCTTTTATTGTCAAAAGTACTCACGGATGACATGATGCCGTCTGCGCTTAAAGCGCGTGTCCAAAAGCATGCTTCGGAGAGCAGCGTAACTAAACGTCACGTCCCCGGAAAATCGTGTACTACCAAAAAAAGAAAAAAAAAAAAACAACGAAAAAGGCAAGTTTTACAAGCAGACTTCGGCGCCAAGCCAAAATCGGCTCGGCGACAAAAAAATAAGGGAAAAGAGAATTTGCGTTTTCTGACGCGCAAGATGGACCGCACAGGATGCTACAGAGAAGCGCTTTGAGAGCGCGCGCTGAAAAGCTTCGAGCCGACTTTGGCGCCGGGCAGCCATACCATCGGCGACAAAGAAAAATAACAACAAAAAAAGAAAGAGAACTCACGCTTTCCGGTGCGCAAGATGGAGCGCACACTACAAAAAACCGTTTTGAGAGCGAGCGCGCACTGACTCTTGCGTGCCCGACCACGTGCTATGTTCTCCGTGCTACTCCACACCAGATTGGTTGCGCTGGCTCGTGTCATTCGCTACAGTCCACCTCAACGGCGTAGAGGAGCAGGCGCATATTTGCGCACGTTCAGCTTTGCAGCAAAGGGCCCGTGTTTCGCCGTTCGTTGGTGGTTTTTCTGCCGTGGTGCCCTGCATTGCAGAGTCTTCCAGAGTTCGAACTAGCGAACTTTTCCTCCCATAGAAATGTATGGGCACTCGCCGGGACTTTTGAACACGATCGAATAAAGCGAAAAGTCGAATTAACCGAGGTCGAACTAACGAAGGTTTACTGTATTCGTTTCTAAGGAAAAAAATGAAAAATTAGGATGATTTACATATTGCAATATAAGGCAGCTTTTACGCTTTGGTTTGTGAGTAATATCTGTACCATAAAGTATGCATACCGCAACCAAAAGTCCCAATAAAACGAGTCAAAATTGAATGCTATAGTCGCAGTGAAGTTAGCTCTGTCGCTGCTGCTCCTGAGACATCCTTTCGGAAGTGTTTATGCAAACACTGAGCAAGAGAGAAAAATTTTACCCTTTGGCAGAATTCTTTCTAAATACATACTATATTAAAGCTTCCAATACGTACATACAAAAGCACAGAATTGAGTTGGACACCAAAACATACCTATGTAACTCAATAGGTACTATTAAACATCTCACACTTTCGTATCCATGCGAAATTCCATTCGGAACACTGCAAACCATTCCAGTTTAGGTAAAATCGCTCGAATAGACTCATACTTATCGCTGCCATCCAGCTGAAAGCTATGAAACCGGCCTTACCACGGCGCCTCTGCGGGCCTTTTGACGGAGGTCTTTTCCTGCTGGATGCTGATGATGGGCTTGGAGTCAATGGGCAGGTTCAGGGACTGCAGCAGACTGTTGTACTGCTCCTCAGAGAGAGTGATCACGTGAGACTCCGTGCTGGGGCTAGATGTCGCCGCGCCTTTGCTCTCAGCAGCCTGGGGGCAGAGGCAACGTGCACGGTCAGTACCTCCGTCTGCAACGCGGGGTGCTTCTGTGCCGCGCGGACCAAGTGGATCGAACACCCGTTCGACTTAGCTCACAAGGTCCGAGCTTTCGCGCTACGACGCCCATTTGCAGTAGAAGTGTGGACGGGCGAGGAGTTTGTTTCGTGAAATACTACCGAATTGAAGGAAAGAAAAACGTCCCAACTGAAAGTTACGAAAAAGAAACCGAATTTCCCTGCGAACCAAGATTAAGCATCTGAAGTGCCAAAGACACTGAAAATGCTTGAAGACATTGCCGTAGGTTGTTTAGGATATTGCTTGAACAAAACAGAGTCGAAACATTTGGCGTTCTTATTGGCCCATGCTGCCACCTCACTTGCTGCGGCACAATTACAAGAAAGTCGGGACTCGCTGCGTCGACAGCTTAGCAGATGCGTCGACGCATTCCTCAAACCGTCGGTGACTGTGCCAGCCGGGCAGTGAAGTTTGGTTCGACAGATTGCGCCGTCTTGCACGGGGTTATTCCAACTCCGAGAAGGCCCGCGACCACACTTGTCGGACCCAATCTCGAGCTCAAATGTCCGAGTGCTCCGCCATACCCCAACGCAGCGGTCGTATCCAATCAATTGGCAGCATGGCCTCTTCAAATTTGTCCTTATTGGGCGCCAGCTGCGCCGATTGGTGGCCGACCGGGGCACCTCCCGCGATCATGGCTACGACGGCCAGTCGTCGCTAGTGCACAACTGGATACACTACAGGCTCCGGCACGTGCTGGAGGTCGGGCATCCGAAAGATGCCCTGCAGTCTTCTCCGGCGGCTACGAAGGCGAATGCAACCCTACCTGTTCTTCTGCCTTGTACTCTCCGAGCGGTCGTGGTGTTGCCGGGGCCGGTGTGCCTGGGGGCGTCGTAAAACAAAAGCACAGTGAACGGAGGAAACGTCTGTCGGAAGCAGGGTGCAGGACAGACCGGGAAACGGTCGCAACGTCCTGAGCCTAGACGTCGAGCCCTTCACTTGCACGCTGCCGTCCACACCCCGCTTCGGCTTACGACGTACCTTAGCGGATGCTACAAGCCATCAGAGCCCTTCCCGTGCCGCGCGTGTCGCGTAACCTTTTAAAGGGCCTTTGAGCAATGCGACACGCTCGCGGCGCCGGGTTGACTAGGATGGCTCGTGGCGTCCGCTGCGATTACGATAAGGTGAAATGGAAAACGTAATTCGTTTTCCCATGAAGTCGCATTTGCGCGGTACTACCATTTGCTCGGGGTGCACTACACTACGGGAGCTTGCATCTGCATATGCTGAGAGTCGCCGGGACAACCGGTCCAAGAAGCAGCTTTGCACGTGACATACGAGGCACAAATGTCCCTGCGACTCGTCACGTAAAAAATGTAAGCAAGTGCTCCCGTGTGAATGCTTATTAAGTGCGAGCGCTGCCGACACTGCAAGCACGGAGATGCTGCTTTGAACCATGCTTGCACTTTGCAAGTGTGTGTGTACAGCAAGCCCACACAAGCTGAAACAGGGTGTATGGGTGTTATGATATCGGCACCCCAAATCCCACAAACCCTTACACCGAAAGAATGCACACATACAAGTGGTCACTTATCCTCTGCGGACATCCAAGGCCGCACAAATCGATTCATTTTACCGAGCCCAGGGTTTGGACCCGCCCGAGTATCAACCCAAAGAACTGCAAACACATTCTCCACGTGGCGCTTGGATGGATTTAAACGGTCGCTCCTTCATCTCGTCTGCCTTGCACCCTGGCTGCAGGCTCCAAAGTGCCTCTATCCTTGCGACAGACGACAAAGAACAAAAGCGTCCGCACCTTCGCCGGTCACGTGGCAGCCCGTCGTCGCGGATGGACCCGGATTAGTCGCCGTTTCTGGAAGATCGGGAAGTTGCGCCTGCTGCGTTACGTCCCTGGTTTCGGCGGCCGAGTACAGCTTCCGGCGCTCCATCTCGGCGACTTCGCATATGTCGTGGAAGCTCGCGTGGCGCGCCAGACCCCGGGAGGCTGCCATATTCGACCTGACACCGCGCCGCTGCCTTCTCAGCTCAGACAGGTCGTCGCTTCTTGTTCGCTGGAAGCGGCCCTTGTTGGAGTTGTCTGCAAGAAGGTTGCAAAAACGAAATGTTAAAGGGGCGGTGCAACTATGTTCAGATGGAATTTTTCTCCCTTCACGCGAATTTACTGGCACTAGTGGAACCCAAGCATACAAGACGCAACACCGCTGACCAAGAGGTGTCTTTGTTGCGGTGCAATTTCAAGGGTAAAAGCGAGCGTTTTCTTTCAACCTCTCCTTCGCAAATCTCGACAACGCAGCTCGAAGGTCGCAGTGTTGGCATGGTTCCCCGAGCGACGGTATTTGAATGTTGCTCGTAGATCTGACCCGAGCATTGTGCGAGCGTACGAGTTGGGCTCGTAATAATCGGTAGCTCGACAAGCATTTGGGTAGTGGCTCATGTCTAACTGCTATACAATGATCAAACCCTAATCACACTTGGAACTCTGCGCTTCTGCTGTGCCTTGCTAACCCCAGCGCGTGGGAACGATAAACACTGGCAGCATATACTCGACTCCAGATCACGTGGCCGCCTGTTCTGGCTGCGAGTTATAGGGGGTAAACAGGGCTTGTTTTTCTCAAGCTTTCCAGCGACTGACGCTGCTTGGAAAAACAAAAAAATACACGTGTATTATAAGTTAGAAACATCAGGGATTTATTCTAACCAGTATTTACGCATGGTACAAACATCATTTCACCGGCCCTTTAACGTGGGTGGTTGTGCTGCCTGCGTGAGCAGGGATCTTGCGTACAAGCAACCAAGAATCGCGGAAAGTTAAAGAGATAGCCCATCATTAAGTCCACTCCTGTTTTGAGAGTCATTTCCTACTTTAAAAGACCTTCCCCGCTGTCCCCAAATATATAAAAAAGATCCAAACCTTGAGTTTCCTGAAGCAGTTGGAACACCTGAGCAGTGCAGCCTTGGCCCCCTGGAGACTTGAGCGGAACCGTATTCTGTTGTCACTGTACAATGAGAGTGCAATGTCGAGGAAGTTAAAAGAAAATGCCATGCAGAAAGAACTAGCTTTCTGCAGAGTTTCTACTCGTCGTTACAATGAGATAGGGCGCGTAATTAAACTTCCTGGAAAGCCTATGGCACCCGACATTTCGCCAAGAGACCTCTCCAAGGCAAATCTGAAGAAGCTGCTTTAATATTGTAACACTACGCAGAAGAAACTACTTTCTTTGGGGCTAAGCTGAAGACGCCAAGTGTCCCAGCAGAAACGTTGGCCACCACTTTGAGGCTTCTGGTAAATTCTGTATCAAGTTCTTTGCAACCAGCTTAAAGGGCAACTCCGCTCAATTCCGAAAAATTTAGGCTTGCGTGTGATTCCATTTCACAAAGCACTACTAAACAGCTCTACATCTTCGGATTCGCGAAATGTGGAATATTATTTATGTACTCTTAATTCAAACATCAGCTGATACCGAAACCGAAACTTCGGTTGCGTCAGGCAATATTGATCTCGTGTCGTAAGAGTCGTGGCCACGCCACGTCGAACCACGTGGTCTTGTGACATTCGTGGGGGCGCAGGTACAGGACACGCGACGCGGGCAGGTCGCTTTGCATGGCGTGGACGGTGATGGCCCGGGCGAGATGGGGAAGGGGAGAAGACGAAAGAGGAGAGGGGGAGCGGAGAAACAGACCGAGAAGCGTGCAGGGCCGCGCAAACAAGCGCATCCGCGTTACGTTGATCACGTGGACGCCGTTGAGCCAACACCGGGAGGAGAAACTCATGACGTCATCGTTCAATTTCGCTCTGAGAAGTAAAAACAAAACGTGAGAATGACGTAGTCATGCCTCTGACGTAGTGGTTCAACGTTGGCCGCTCCAACTCCGTCGCATTGACTGCGCTGACGATTGTGCCTCACGTCGCACGCTAGAGTTGGCAGATTTCGGAGACTTGGCTTATTTGAAAGTTTGCTGGCCAGTTTATTAAATATATAGACGGAATTAGATTGTAATATTTGACATGGGGTCTTCCTATATGATACTGAAGAGGAGCTGCATAGTTTTCTAAATATCAAAAATGAAGCGGAGTTGGCCTTTAAGCTAGCTTTGACCTTTTGACAAGTTAGGAAAGTGGTTCGTACCGTGTGGCCTTGCGGGGCCTCTGTTGGTGACACCAGTTGCGACCAGCGAGTGCCTTGACTGCGAGCGGGCGGCCAGGACTGAACAAAGTTTTTGAGGAGGGAAACAGAAATGCAATGCAACATAAGATCCAACTGGGTTTCTCGTACTAGGGCGAATACACAGCAACGGGACAGCAACCAGTCTGGGTGTTTCTGGGTTCTCGTTAATCATGGTGCAACAGTAGTGAACGCTTGGAGAAACTATTCTACTATACTTGATTAGAAAATATTCAGCTAAAACCACTATTCCCTTTGATTTCACTTCCAACTCAAAATTTACTATTCGCACATGACTAATATACAGTTGGAGCACAACTAGAATCAAGTTTTTGGCTAAAACATTTTCAGTTATTTGTGCAAATATTTTTTCAGATCTTAATACTTTGTGATGTTCTCTTCCACCAATATAAAGTCGAGGTATTGTTTCAGGGTAACTGTAAGCTTTGTCACAATAAATGACAAGCTCGTTTTTTAGGCATGGGCGAATAGAGGATTTTGGGTCCGAATCGAATTAGCGAATGAATTCGAAGCGAATAGCGATTTTGGCCGAATAATTTCGAATCGAATAGTTTGAATACAGTCAGACCCGTTTATAGCGAACAGCAGGAAACGCTATGATCAGTTCGATATAGCAAGTAGTTCGATATAGCAAACACCATTTACAGCGAACTTCCACAATGCTTTCGTTGTAAGGCGAGAGCTTCTCTTTCTTTCTCACCTCTTCACCTCTCACCTTGTAACAATGCGCTAAAAAGATTTTTTTTTTTTCTATGCGTGCAAGTTTTTTTTTTTTTTTGTTGCTATTTCTTTATTTCTGAATCGCTTCTCTTCGCTCAATTTTGTTCGCAACTTGAGCTTTTGGAATTTTCTTTCTTTCCTACTCCTTTCTTGGGGGAAGGGACAGGCTAGAAGAGGATTGTTTGCCCATTTTTGGAAGCCTTCCCACGGGAAAAAGTTCGATATAGCCAATATGTTGTTTGTTATAAAAAGTACTTTTTACATGCATTTTTATCTAAATTTCCCGTGAGTCGATATCGACAATAATTCGCTGCATCGGGGGTTCGTTTGAAACGGGTTTCACTGTAGCACAAGCATCAAATACCGCAAGATATGTTTAAACTATAGTTTTATATTTGCCCTTATTTGGTATTAGAAGTACTGCAATTGTTAATTTCAAGTGTATCGAGTTCGGGAGCACGAAATGGTCGGAAGCTTGCGCCACCTGGCTGGAAATCCAAGCCAGAGTTAGTCAAACCCGTTTATATCGAACTCGCAAAAAAAAGTCTACCAGTTCGATATAGCGCGTAATTCGATATAAAAGTTTTAATGAATTCAACTCTCAAAAATACACTTTCTGCTGAAATATTACGCATTGAAGTAGTCTTGCATCTTCTGTCTGCTTTTTCTTCATTGCATCCGCGATAACAATATTTTTCTACGCTATCGACGGACTCCAAAATGCTGAGGTCGCTGCCTTCTATATTCGCGCATTAGCGCCGAACTATGCCGAGAGCACGGAACACGTCCGAGCAGGAGCACCTTCTCCTGCAGAGCGCCGCTTTGCTCTGCAAGTTGGCTTTCCCCTAAAAATGGTGGTGCGTTGGGGGAAACCAGCTAGCAAAACAAGCTAGCTTTTTTTTTTCTTTTTTTTCTTGGGCAGTTGCGTTAATTGTTTGGAAGAAAAAATATTATTCTCTTTTGCGGACGGAGGGGGAGAGGGAGCACGGAGTACCCTCTCTCGCTCCCTCCGCAAAAGATATTTTTTCTTTTCTTCCGGGCAGTCGACGCGGCCGCCCGGAAAAAAGAAAACCCAGCGTGCTGCAAGCTGGCTTTCCCCAATGCGGCCGCTCGCGTTGGGGGAAAGCCAGCTTGCAGAGCAAAATGGCGCTCTTGGCAGTTCGATTTATCGGTAGCGGCTGCTATTTTTGTTCGATGTAACCATAGTTTTTGCTATATATTATCACTGTAACATTACTGTGCACAAACATTGTTCGATATAAGAAATAATTCGATGTAAACGGGTTCGATATAGTCGGGTTTGACTGTATTTAGAAAGGTCGAATAATTTATTGTCAATAATTCAATTTGTCGAATAATTCGATATTGTCGAATACTTAAATTCGATTCGAAGCGAATGCCGAATAGAACAAAATTCGATTGGCTATTCGTAATAACCAAATATTCGCCCATCCCTACTCGTTTTAAAACAAAGTGCAAAGTGAAGGCACGGTGAAACAGCCTGCGACATTATTCCATTGGGTCGTGACCAGTAAACCAAATTATGCAAGTACTCTATACAAATCCCAATTGCTACAGAACTCAAAAGCAGTTTGAGAAATAAAGAAAAAAATACCTTCATCTATGGAACTGAGCGATCCAATGTCTGGACCGATGTACTTGAAGGCACTCTTGCGCCCCTCGCTTCTGTAACCGTCACCTTGTGGATGAGACCGAGACTGCTGAGGATGTTGGCAATGTCGTACAAGCTGACGAATCTTGGCTGCAACGTCACACCAATATTAAATCAGAATTTATATGCATCTCAGTGTCGCTGCTTAAAGGTGCCCTGCAATCATATTTAAGCGTCTACCTTTTTTGCGGTTTCCACGTCTCTTGGGGTTCGGGCAAGCCACCGGGCACGGAGAGAGTAACTAAATATCAGTGCGTCATATTTTAACCGGACGACGCGGAAACCTCCTCCACCGACGAGGGCGACTCGCGGTACCGAAAGCGCGCAAAATGTGACGTTTTTGGTCCTGGGCTCACTACTGGTCAGAGCCGCTAAAAGCTTTTTTTTAGTCGAGATACAAAATATAAGTGTCGCGAACCGTTTCAATTATGAATGAAAGTAGTTTTTGTCCAGTATTTTAGATCAGAAAAGAAACAAATGCAGTTTATAAAGTATGGAAACAAGGAATGACCCGTCGACATACCTGCCACCAAGCGGCGGAAAAAGCGGCGCATATTAGAAAGGGCTAGTGGGATAAGGCGCCGACGAACGGCGAGCGTAGAAAGGTCCCAGAGCGTATAGAAAGGCCATTTGGCAGTATGGCAGCGCGAAGTGGCTCCCGTTCTGTACTAATCTTTACGCCGTGTTTGCTGTCGTTTGTGGCCAATGAAGTGTTATGCCGAAATAGTCTTTAATCGCGCAGCAAATGCAATGCGAGCCGCCCTGGCCGCCCGCTTCGTACAGCCTATCCAACACACGCTTTAGTGGCGCCCTCTCGAGCCGTCCACACGGAGTGCGGCAGCCGTGATAGCTCGATGAGCTCTCTATCCCTCCTCTAGTTCACGGCCACTCAAGCCAGGACCTACGACGTCATGAAGTAGGTTATTTTTTGCTTGTTTTTAATGCGAATAGCATTCTTTGGATACTTCACGCACTTTTCGTCTATGTATCTATCTATCTATCTATCTATCTATCTGGCTATCTAACCTCTTACGCCGCGGGTCGATAAATAAATAAAAAAGACCGGCGCCGGCGGGATTCGAACCGTTGACCCTTTGATCAGCAGGCAGACGCGCTAACCACAGAGCTATGAAGGCAGTCATTCAACGCACTCTAAACACCTGTTTATATCTTTACCATCGCGCGCGTTCCATGCACGAGGGCTCATTCCGCTCTCGTGAGGCTTAGCACGGCCCCTAGCTCACCCTCTCCCGCGCTCGGGAGAGGGTGATGTAGCGGCCGTGCTCACCCTCACGAGAGCGGAATGAGCCCTCGTGCATGGACACGCGTCGCTTCCCGGTAGCTGTGACAGCGCTGTAAAGCGCGTCCTATGGTAAAGATATAAACAACCGTTTAGAGTACCGTTGGTTGAGACTAGCTGAGACGCCAGAAAGTCTGGTCGGTACCATTTTGAGTGTTTGTGCGTATGGCGCGTGCTTTGCTCGCCTTCCTAAGTGACACAAACGCACGTGCTGGGCTGCGGAGATCGTGCGCAGGGCTGTGAAAGTGTCAACAAATTTAGAATCGCCTCAAGAGTGGGCTGGCGTATCTAGAGTGTGCCGGCCACCTGACGAACGCGCATAACTCCGCACCGTTTGATGCTATTCGCATTAACGTGAGATAATCATTCCCAAAGGATGGGTTCTGCTGATTTTTGCAATTCTAATTTGCCTATAACTTTTAAAATAAAGCGAATTTTGCGAAAAGAAAAGTTTCATTAAGTTACTACGTTCAGTGCGCTTAGGTTCGGTGCAAATGAAAAACCAGTCGAAAGGTTGTTGCAGGGCCCCTTTAATATACAATGTCAAATCTTAGCTGCAACGTCACAACAATATTAATTCACTGCTGAAAACAATGTATCTTTTGCCTCTTTTACAATGGGCGGGCTGTGAACAAAGAGAGCTTGAAATAAGGACTTAATGCTGATGGCAGATTTTCTTCAGCGCCTGAGATTTGGACAAGCCTTTGTGAAAAGCACATTTTTAGCTTGGAACTTAAACTTTACTTTTTTTTTTTTTTACGGCAACCCTAGGTGTAAGATGACAAAATGTTTTGTTGCACAGAGGATTTACAGCCTGCTGGACCACTCACTCTTGTAGAGCAGTGACTGCGTCTTGTCAACAGTCGGATCTCCAATCAGCACTTTGGCCGCCAGATCCAGACTCACGGTCTTGGGCTGTGACAAGCAAACGACAAAAAGGCGAAAGTGTCGTAAATCCTCGGCAAAAAGAAAAGAAAAAAACAACCTTTCCCTCAATGTCCATGCACCCAAGAGTACACAGCCGCATTTGCTCACGACGCATTGCATCCATCCATCGAAACAACCTCACCGGATCTGGACACTTCCCGGTTCTTTCAAGTGCACGGCTTACGAGACAGCACTATCCTGCAGAGTGAGCGTCACTTCCCCACAAAGCATCCCCGGTATATTTTGTTTCACCCCAAACCAAGCGCAGCCGACGCCGCAAGTTGGTGGGACCAATCAGACAGTGTCAAAAGCGCACCATCATGGTGTTCGTCACATATTTGTATGTGTTCTATCATCGCTGAACCAGTCAAACGAGAACGGCCTAGTGACTTGCGCTTTGACGGTGCTTGATTGGTCCCATTATCTCGTGGCGTCGGCTGCATCTGGACCTAAGCTGAAACAAAGTATACACCAACAAGCGGCGCTGACGTCGCGCTGCTGCGGTGGCGCTGCTAGTGGCAGGGCGCATGCTCCACTCGACGCAAATCTGGTTCCTGCACACGCACAGTTCCCACCCTCGTGCAGAAAGTGTGCGTTTTCCCACACCTCGCGAGGGCTTGTTTGTAAACGGCACATTGGCCTATAGGAGGCACGGACGCTTGATGGGGAAGTGACACTCGCAACGATAAATCTTTCCGGAAAATCCTAGGGGACCTCGCAGCAAGGGGGAAACGTGGGGCTGTTTTGACGCACGCTCTTGCCGGATCTGGCGCTTCGTACATCCCGGAAGCGTCACGATTTGTTCTCTCTTACAGTTGGGAGTTCAGAACACACGAAAATAAAGCTAACCCGAAAGGAGGTCCTCACATGCTCTGTTTCGCTATCCTTCCGCCTTCTCTGCGTCCTAAAATCACAAAATGTTAAACCGATGTCAACTTCGAGTCCCAGATGACCTCGTGTTCTGTAGTCAGAACGTCGCAACACGTCGAGCAAACGGGCCACAGATTTCCGGAACGATCTATTGGTGCAGAACGACCCTGTAATCGGTGACAGGTTAAAGCGCCGTTCACATATATGCAACCGAGTAAGACAGAAAGAGACCAGACCGGCTTTTAAGCCTCTTGCGATGTCTTAAAACCAGATGCGCTGCAGCGGAGCAGGTCCGAAGACGTCTGGTCTCTCTCGGACGTACTCTGTTGCAAGACTGTGAACGGGCCTTAAGAGCCCGTTTAGTACTCTGCCTTTGGGATCTGTGTTTTCCTTTAACGACACTGTCGCACGCACAGGCCTGGCAATGAGTGCATGCTGGAGGTCGAGCATCTACTCAGTTCTTAATGCTATCACCGACTGTACACCATCTCAACGCGCTGACGCTACTATCGGCACTGCCCAACACAGGATTGTTCGTAAACAGCTGATTGGTTGGTGTATAGTGTTCTCTCGTAGGCCATCACAGGCGATCGTAATGCAGTCGATCGCTGTCAAGCGCAAATGTGTCACTGGGCCTTTAACAGGGCAGTCGTCGCCAACCCCGGTCCACTCACGGGGAGGTGAGGAAGAGCATGAGGAAGCGCTGACTCATGATGCCCATCGACTTCTCTCGTCGCGGGTCCTGTTCCTGCGCCGTGCCGTCTCCGTCGCGGTCGGGGGATGTCGCCATTTGCGATTTTCCACCGTCCCTCGAGGGTCCTCCAAAGAGCTGACTCATCTCCAGGGAGTGGCTGAACTCAAAGTCCTTCACTGAGTGGATCTGCGCCGCCATGTTGGTTCTCTCCGACAGGGCCTGGGAGCACGACGATCATCCAAATGTTATCGGAATAATACAAAAAAGTGTCTCACATTACAGCATGGGTTCTCTATCTGGTTCCTAGGAACCCAAAGGGTCCCTAAAGTATCCCTAGGGGTTCCTCAAAGTTCCCCCAGGGATTCACCAAAGCACACCCAGGAGCCCTAATCTACAGAGTGGGACCAGGCGGGACCAGGACATTGCCGTCTGCTGCAAATGGTCAGCAGTGCCGAGCTGGACAATCGCAGCAGGCAGCAAGATGACCAGGTCCCTTGATCCCATTTGGTCTCGCCATGTAGATTAAAGGGGAGGTGCAACGATTTTCAAGCTTCGGCCAAATGATTGTGGGAGTTGGTCTCTGCCATCCCTAGATCCAAGATTTCTGCTTCTGTGCGCTAGTTTTTATTAAAAAAAAAAGGCAAAGATCAAAGTTTTTGGCGCCTCTCAACTCGTGCATCGGCGACAGAGTACTTCCGAGTCACATGCGCAGCGACATCTCTGGAGGATCATGTCACTTTCGGATGGGCTCTGTGACCTCTGTTTTTCAGTCCTCAACACTCTTCCTGTGATTCTGGACACTGTGTCAACCGTGTTCCTACACAGCGTCATGGTGTGTTGGTCTTTGACACCACGCACCCATGAGAGGTTTTTTGCATGGTGGACGATGATAGAGGAGATTTTGGTTTACGAACAGGTGACTCCAGTTCGGGCACAACAAAACACCACACCCGGTAGGTATTGCCCGTGATCGCGGCTGACAATACGATTGTACCATTGCGAAACACGAGAAAACGAAAGTTCACTCTTATCTGCTCCTCGAACATACCAAACTGCTAGACATTACTTGAGACGTTGCTGAAGCTCTTTAGTCTACGTGCAAATATTTACACAAGGTGTGGTCTTGGCAGACAGCTGGTTAGACCAAGCAGTATAATCATCGCTCGTGCGTTGGCTCACGAGATTCCTCTTCTTTTTCGTCATCGTTAGTGCGCTTGCATGCAAGCGGAAACAAGATGCTAGCTGTTTGAAATGCAGCACTAACAAACTCTGGAACGACGGGGAGGGTGGCGCGCAGGAAGGATGATTTTGTTGACTTCCAGTAGATGGCGCCACGACAATTTGATAAATCTTAGGTATACAGTCAAACCCGTTTATAACGAACAGCAGGAAACGCTACGATCAGTTCGATATAGCAAGTAATTCGATATAGCAAACAACATTTACAACAAACTTCCACGATGCGTTTGTGGTAAGGCGAGAGCTTCTCTTTCTTTCTCATCTCTTCGCTTCCACCTTGTAACAACGCGCTGAAAATATTTTTTTTTCTTTTTTTACATGCGTGCAGTGTTTGTTTTTTTTTTTTTTGAGCTTATTTCTCCTTTTGAATCGGTCCTCTTCGTGGGCAACCGTTTTGGGATGAAAAGTTTTTTTTTTCTGCGCTCGCGTGCAGAGTGTATTTTTTAAGGTTTCTCGCCTTCTGAATCACTTCTCTTCGTTCAATTATGTTCGCAAATTGAGCTTTTGAAATTTTCTTTCTTCCTACTTTTTTTTTTTTTTGGGGGGGGGGGGGGGGGAAAGGAACAGTCAAGAGGACGATCGTTTGCGCGTTTTTGGAAACCTTCCCGGGGGAAAAAGTTCGATATAGCCAATTTGTTGTTCGTTATAAAACATAGTTTTTACATGCATTTTTATTTAAATTTTTCATGAGTTCGATATCGACAATAATTCACTGTACGTGGGTTCGTTCTAAACGGGTTTCACTGTAATACTAGACTTTTCACGCATTGCTCTATGCTCAAACGACAAGATCTAAAAAAAAAAAAAAAGAAAACACCCTAATTGAGCACAAAATTGCACATATCGCTAAATTAGGAATGACGTCCCCCAGAGTATGTCACACAGCAGTTCCGTAACCGCCACACGTGGCTGCAGATCGGCAAATAATGTTTTTTCCTTTGCGATTACACAGCGGAATCGCTGCATTTCGGGGGAAGGATGCATGTTTTCATTTACTTGTGGAACGATAAGCAATATAAAAAATACAAACGGTAAATTTTAGCTACTATTTTAATGTATCCCAGTATTTGTATTTCCAAATACATTTTTGAGTATTTCTGCCCAACCCTGCCAGGGGTTCCCGAAGGTATCCCGAGGGGCTCCCTGAGCTCCCAAATTTCCTCGACTGACAGCAAAAATTGAATTAGTAGTGCTACTTTAACGAAAACATGAGATCCAGAAACACTTTGAGGAACTGTCTTGTGGCTTCGAGTTTTTTTTGGTCAAGTCGCAAGCATGTGCCCACCTCAAAGCACTGGACATTGGCAATAAGTATGAGTGCAGAAGCAAGGGAATGAAGAACCCCCCCACCTTGAGCTTTGGGAGAGTGTCGAGGAGGGGGCCTTGCCGAACCAACGGTACTTGTTCTTGGCCTCCTTGGTCACCATCCCCACACTCTCGAGGACGTTGACAATGTCGTACACCCTCCTCCTCTCCACACCTGCACGCCAACAATGTTCCGTTGTAGACCGACTAATTGATAACACCTGTGCTGAAAGGCCAAAAAGGATAGGAGTGGGAAAGTCTTCGGTGGCGACGAGGCCTGGAAGATGGCCTGGGGCAGTTTGCTAACGACGCAGCCATTTCTCCAGGCGGGTTAGAGATTTTTATGACACGCGACTGGTTCAGCAGAGGGAAAAGTATCTAGCGCCGCTCGGCGAATGTTTTGCAAATGGTGTCGGCAAGGAAATAGCCACCTATCCACGACGCATAGGCATAAAGTATGAGTACAGTTAGTTATGATTTGCGGACGAACGCAGCTACAATCTTCCGCATGAATCGTACATCCGAGCCACTGTGCTGACCTGTTTTTTCTTTGTTTCGTCGTCGCACTCTGAGATTTAAAGGATTGCCGCAAGGAATCTCGTGTCAATGAATCCGACAGTCAGCGCACTTTATTTCGCAGGAATTGCACCTCTTGCTTGCGATATAAACAAAGCTATGCTAAAACATACACTTATTGTATATGTCCCATTGAAGGGAAGTAAAATTTATGGCAAATTGCTAGGCAATTGTGTTGCATACGTGAAATGTCCTAGCATCACAAACGTTTAGCAATACTATCGAGTTTCCAGCCACCTACGTTCACGGCACTCTTCATCAGGTAGTTTAATGCGTACCATGTGTAGACTCTGGTTGTTGCTAGAATGAAGCGATACTACCGCTCATCGGGCTGGTAAACCTGGAGACCTTCCAGAGCCTTCCATAATCTCAAGCTCCTCTCCCTCACTGCGCGCAGGTGGTCGAGCTCCTCCTTGCCTACCCCTCTGGTCACACGACCTCCCCGTTATCCAATCGGCACTGAGCACCTCGCTCCTCCTCTCCCACCCGCAAACCGATCAGTGTCGAGCCTTGCGACCGCGCTTTTATCCGGGCTTCACGAAATGCCGAACACCTATCCAAAGAACATTTTACATTAAAAAAAAAAGTGTTGCCTCATTGCTGTACTAGCGTGGCTAAGGCGATCCATTAGTGTGGAGAAACTGTGTACACATGTGGAACAAGGCGATGAAGTTGGGCTAGTTGGTTCATAATGCCAAACTTTGAAACAGCGCTAAAGAGCAACATACGAAGAGCACATAAGAAGCGATGTAAGTGGACTGAACACGACAGCTAAGTTTGAAACAGCTAAAAGCACAAGTAGACAAAGCGGCCCGATGTAAAAGAAATGAACTGCAACTAAGGCGTGAAGTTGGGCTAGATTGGTTCATAATGCAAACTTTGAAACAGTGCTAAAAACACAAGTGATGTAAAGAAATGAACTGCAACAAGGCGTGAAGTTGGGCTAGTTGGTTCATAATGCAAACTTTGAAACAGCGCTAAAAACACAAGTTTCTAGCGCAAGAGACTGAGATAGCATGAAGCGGCCCTGTATCGTGCAAGAAAAGCTCGCGAGTGCTCCGTGGATGTCTTACTTGTGGGTGCCATCTTCTCTGGTTGCATTGTTAATGTGACTTTCTTGGAGCCTCTCGGAGTGCAAGACGCAGTGCGAGACATTTTTATTAGCATGCTTAAGTGAAGTTTCAGTTAGTACATCTTCAAAATTAATTTTCAGCTGATAACTTATCCAGTCTTAGTGCACGAGCGTCTTGGGTGCAGCAACCGTGAAAATCTGCGTTTTCCTGAAAAGTTCTCGTGGCAACTACATGCCACAGTTGGCAGCACGAGCTGTAGCCACAGCTTGCGCCGCTAGGTACTTTTATAGGTACCTCCTTGCATCCACAGAACCGGTCATGCGTCATAAAAATCCCTCATACCCGCCGGAAGGAAACATAAGGTACAATAAAAACAAACATATAAACACAATAGCGAATTATGTACTAAAGCTCTAAAAATGGTAAAACTCGGCATGTACACTATGAAAACCTACGAGCATTTCGTATCAAAAACAATATTTGCCCGCTTAATTATCATGTCCTATCCCCTTGGGTATGAGCTTTAACAAATATGGACACTAATTCTCCTTCCGTATTCTTTCAAACCCAAATTGGGTATTCTCGAGCGAGCAACAAGGCCACGAGCGCCAACTTCAGTCAAACTGAGCCTGTATCGACAGGTGAATGCGAGGTAAACTTTGCTGTAGCAGTCGCCGACAAGACCGACAGGAGGAGCTTCAGTTGTCTTGCCCTTCCGCACGAGCTTGCTACCTTCGGCAATGTTTCAACATCTCATACACCTCGAGCGGTAGGAGGCACGGAGAGCATGCTGGAGGCCCGGCGTCAAAAACACCTGCCCTGCCGTCCTCGTTCTGTCGGTGAACTCCAGGAGGACACGAATTTTTGTTTGAACTGTCGGTAGTTTGAATTATAAGAAAGTCATCTAAATATGATGCGAGAGAAAACTACAATTTGTTTTATGGATGGCTACACATACAGAGCAGATATTTGAAGATTTTCTTTTACACGGGCCTACCGCTAGGAGGTTACAACAAAGGGTCGACGACGGCCCACCCACCTAGATGCCTTGCAACTTCGTCCAGGGACACCACAATTTCGTCCGACGGCTCCGGGTATTCTGGATACAGACCTAGAAACCTGGGGGTAAATTTAGTCGAAGCCTCAATTGACGTCTCCGCCACGTCCGACAACGACGCCAAGAAACATCTGCTACCTTTCCTCACTGCAGACCCTCTTTAGACACTCCGGCAGTCTCTCCCTTCCCAAACAACTTCACCTCCAAATTCAAAAAGTAAAAAAACAAAAAACAAAAACAACAAAACACGGAACTGATTGTAAGTTGATTCACACGACGGACCGAATCGCGTCGCGTCACCAATTCCTGCAATCCGCAGCTCGTCTGCTGACGCACGGACTGATGAAGTTGAGCGCCTTTTTCACTCGCAGATTTTTGGCATGAGATTGACTTGAAAAGCGTTTAGTTTGGCAACAGCACAATGTTTTCTTGTTTCTTTGTTTTTTTTTTTCCGGACTATCAAAACAAAAATGGCACATCGTTGTGTTTTGTGCGTTCGCTGGTTACTTTCGTCGCATGATTCTTGATTTTACGCGTGAAAGAAACTGCAAAAACTTTGTCCGGCTGACGCGATGCAGGTTCCAGTACTCGTCCGAGTCCCTGTCAAGAAGCTCCCGTCAAAACTTGTCTAGCACATCGCAATATTTTTTGCACCTCCGATCAGGCTTTCACCGAGCGAGACCTTTCTTGTGGCTGTGGTGTGCTCGAGTGTTGTGTACAAGCGCAGAGTGCGTAAAGGCATCTCCAAACGACCCCCCGCAAGCAAGGAACTTCGTTGCTTCTACGCCGAACCCTTCTCGAGCATGACCATCCCTGTGTCACTGTCATGTCTGGGGTTAGTAAAGCTAGTGGCGCTTCGCGCGAAGGCTATCAAAATGTTCTGTCTCAATCTGAACGTAACAGCGGCGTACGATTCTTTATCGCGGTAGCAAAGGTCACTTTTTTCTTGTACGACGGTGCCATGGTGCGATGTTGGAGTTTCGTGACACTGTGGGGAGGCGAACAGGTTACGTTTGTGCTCGCTGGTGTCTGCTTGTTGTCTCCCTCGTGTGGATGCGCTTGGGAGACGGCCGAACCGTGGACATATCGTCACGTGATCAATCTGTTCGCGGATTAGTCCGTCGTGTGAATCGGCCTTAACCAGTGCCGAGTTAGGTCACCAAAGTGATGGCAAAACTTTGGATCTGAGACCTCGAAAGTCTTTACATGTCACGGCAAACTATGCTCTGCACTCACGCTTGACACAGGAGCCCAAGTGACTTGTCCTTTCTGCTGATCACGGGCCTCGCGTTTTCGGAGTTGCTGCTGTGGTTGGACAGGTCGTCGTCGACACCCTGCAAAAATTATTTCCGAAATTTTGCCGTCATTAAATTTTCAACTTCATTCGTGCAAGGACTAATTTACTAGCATATATGAAGTGCCCACCCATACGCAGAGTGCCGTAACGCTACCATTTACATTTTGCCCTAAACTGTCTAGATTGCGTGCAGCAAAACCTTTTCACAATATAATTTTTTTTTTTTAACAAAAATTTTTTATGTTTGTGTGGGAATGTCTTAGATGCATGCACCTGTATTTGAAGCATGCATACGTCCCAACATCCCGCTCGAGATAGCTACCGAGGTGGGAAGGGCTCACGTTTTCCCCACTGGCGTAAGGTAGCCTCTCGGCCAAGGACGACAGCATCTTGAGGCGTGCCGTGGGTGTCGTGGGGTCTGAGTGGGCACCGCCTTCGCTGGCCGCCCTCTTGGGGGCGTGCCGGGGAGGTCGCCACGGGAGAGTTGTTGCACCGCTGCGTGACGTCCTGGAGGGCGCGCTGGCGGCACGGCTCGGGGAACCCCTGTCGCGGAGTGGAGGAGCGCAAGCAAACGTTTGGACGCGAGGTCGTTGTCGTCGGTCACAAACGCTCCAACTAAAGAGAGATACCTTAAAAAAGAAATGGGCAGAGACTCTTGAAAGTCCCATTATGAATGGAGTAGAAGTATTTACGGAGTGACCATTTAAAATTTGTTTTGGAAGACATTGAACAGTTGTTTCGGGGAAACAAGAACCTATATTCTTTATCAACTTCCCCACTAGATTTAGCGGTATACTAAATTAGTGTATAGGTCTCGTCATGTCGGGTTGCGTAACGTCAATTTTCCCGCTAAATTGAGTGGGAAAATTTAAGCGGTGTATAAATCGCGTGACGGCAGGTCAAGTAAAATAAATTTTACCGCTAAATTCAGTGGGGAGACTGAACTGGCAACCGCCGTGACTTTATGTCACGGCGGTTGCCAGTTCTCATTTAATTTGTTGGCAAGAATAGGGGCGTATTCACCGGCAACGAACAGCTGCGTGCGTAGCTGCTCGTTGCGTGCCAACGGCCACCTTTTACGGTGTTTCTGAAACGTGCATTCCATATTGTCGAGATTGCAGGCCTCAAAGGGGTTATGACATGCCAAAAATAAAATATGAGATAACAATACTGCTAGGACCCACTGCATGTTTCTATAATCCTGCTAAATTTGTTTTGAAAATGGCACGATAGATTCATGGATAAATCGATTTATATGCGCGGGTCCCTCGGAAGGGCGGATCCGGGAGGAGCGGGAGGCTGGCTCCCGCGCGGTGTCCCCTTGCACGCACTCACAAACTTGGCTCTCTTGGCTTCTCGAGCTTCAGCTTCCTTCTGAGTTTCGAGCATGCAGTCCGTAACGATTACGTCTACAGCATCGCTTGCTTTGTCGAAGTGTTCGACATTGATCGCAGCAGCGATGAGAGTGATTGCTATCAAGAGATGTTGGAAGCTGTTCATTTTCACTGCGACCCGCTGGCGACCAGTCTCCAGCGACGACGAGTTACGGACGAACTCGCTGTGGTCGCCGTCGTCCGGGAATATTTCACAGGCGCATGCAGGGTGGAAGGTCAATGGGCCGGGGGCGAGACCGAGAATAGCGTTCGGGTTATCGAGTTGCGCGAGCGGTTTTCATCGTACCACGGTGAGGAGGGATTGGGAGATCATGGGGGCGCTTAGAATTAGAGAGTGTTCATGATCACAGAGTTTATAGACACCATGGTGTGACTAATTTGGGCAGTGTTGCCTGGTTGCCATATGAAAATGATAAACATTTGTGAATTGATTATTGCAATTACCAGAGCTCTAAAACTCGCGTAACTCAATTGGTGTATATACCAAGTAGCCTATGAGCATTCCCATTTCAAGAATTATCTATCCGTTCAATTTTCGTGTCTAATTCCTTTAAAAACCTATAAGTGTGGGCTCGTTTTGAGCACGCCCAGCGAACAGTGCACTCGAATGTGGCGTCTAGCGAATACCCCTACACGGCAATGCGACCTACAGACTGGAAAATATGGTACAGTGCACATTTGATCTCGCATGTACCACAATAAGTTGTCATGGTAAAATGCAGTTCCAGGGCCACCTCATAGATGTCACCAGAGCATCCTCTCGTATGAGATGAGCGAGAACTCTGTCAGGAGCAGACGCAAGTATGCAAACCGGCCGTCGGAGAGGCCGCCACTCACGTAGCGGGCAGGAGGCCAACGTCGAGAGCGTCCCGCAGGTCAGGGGAGTGTCTGCGAGAGTCTACGTCGAGACGTAGCCGCTTGGGAGAGGAGGAGGGGGTCTGCGTCTCGAGCCCGTCGCCGCCGTCTCTAGCGCGGACAAACAGGATGTTCTGGTTGCTGGCACACGGCTTGAGGCAGTACTCCTCCGCCGACATGACGCTTGCCTTCGTCGGTTCTCCTGGAAAGGAAACGACGCAAGATGCGAGACTCGCAAAATGGGACGAAGAGAATATAAAGTGAAATTTTGGGAGATATGAGACACGGTCCTTGGATAAACAACTTTTCGGTCTGGAAACTTCGGCGGTTTCCACCCTAGTAAATTATACCACCACAAACAGTGTGATCCATGTAAAAAAAGAAAACAAATCTTTTAAAATAAAATCTTTGATTACTTGCGTTTACAGCAGTCTCAGTGCCCCCTCCCCCCTCCACCTTTATCTTCGTGCCGGCGAAGTCGGGTGCGCATTCAAGGCACTCTTTTGCATGAACTGCGATCGGATGAGTTGGGTGCTCTGCTCTTGATTTCACTTTACGGCTTGCTGCCATCAAGACGCGAAGTGAAATTTCCCAGGCTGGAACTGGAAAGGATTGTGCAACTCCCTGTAGAAATTGGACAGTCATGGATCCTCTGCCCTTGCCTTCTCGTTCACCTCCTCTTCCTTTCCCGGTTTCCCTCCCCCTTTCCAGCCTCTTTAACACCCCCTTATGAGGGTGATCTCAGGCATAGTGCAAATTTTTTTCCATATTCAGACGTCGTTAAATGAAAGAGTGTTCTTGTCTTGTCCTCGTCCTTCGCGTTTTTATTCTTTCGATTTTAAGTATCTAGATCTCAACACGCTCGCCTTAATCAGCACCCTTCACAAGGCCTCTTTATTATTCCGAGGCAATATGAGCCCCAGGTCTCGAATACAGAAGGCGTTTCTAATTGTCCATCATTTCGACGGGTCCATGAGGTTTTACAAAAGAGTAGGTGTACCCAGCGGCTTTCTTCGTGGTGGCCTCTCCAAACCCACACCCATTAGTTAGGTCTCCGAGCGCTCCGATTGGCTGACTCGTAGCGTCGGTAGTGCGCCTCTGGAATTTAAATTTGTCCTTACGGATATCTTTCCCACAGCAATGACAAAAAGGTTCCAGGCCAGGTAATC
>JAZHYW010048031.1:0-35093 GCA_037355805.1 Ixodes ricinus | reverse complement strand
ACCGCCCACGATGGGAGACGGGAGGCTCCTGCCTGTCTTGGGCGCGGCAAGCTAGGACGACGGAGGACGGGAGATGCGAAGTGAGGACTCTTGCGCGCGGGAACGGGCCACGACGGACGTTCGCGGGGGTGCTGACCGCGACGTCGGCTCGGTCGACGGCCCGGTGACATGGTCCGGGCTTAGACCCCGGATACGACCCATGACGGTGACGTCACCTGGATGCGGTGTGGACCAGCACCGCAGGGATGATCGGCATGCAGCGAGCAGTGGTGGCGCATCCTCTCCAGGCTTCCTCGTTCACCTCTCCCGATCTTGGAAATCCCCTAGCAGAATGTGAGTAGAATAAACCCCTTCTGCCGAGAGCTATGCGTTGCTGTGTCATGTTCATCCGGAGACAGGGGCCCGGGGAATCGGACGAGAACCCTACAATACTTTGTCACTAGAAAATCATCCTTGGGTTTTTTAATTTAAAAAAAAAAATTCTTTGAGAAGTGAGTCGTGTCCCAAATGTACAACAGGAATGTTGGCGGGATGTTTCTGATGAGGTTATTAACAAAAATAGAAATTGCCTAGGTTACCTTTCCTGAGCCAGATATAATGGGGCGGCCATTATTCCCTTCTTTGTGAATTTCAGGTAACATATTGAAGCGCCCAGGTACGGCTTGTTTAGAAATCAGCCCCCGTAAAGTTTTGTCGGTAATTTGACCAGTGTTTCTTAGCTGGATAGGTCACTGGTGTATAGGTTTGTCCTGCTGATTAGTTGGATCGTTGTTTAGATGACGGTAGAATTCGTCATTGTTTAGTTGTTTACAGCCTTCTTTTATGTAATCCGAAATGTTGAGTATAACTATGGAAGACCCCTTGTCAGCTTGGTTTGATTATAATTTATTTTCTGTTACCTAGATTCTTGAGCGCCTTGAGTTCGGGAAGCGAGATTGTATGGTGATTCGGCTGCTGATTTCTATAAGCTGACGCAATGTCCTTTTTGACCGCCTGGATATGAAGGTCTAGATTCTTATCTCTCTTGGGACCGGGAGTCCAGCAGAACGATGTCGAAGGCAGAGGAGATGCGAGATGCTGGAGGAGAGTGAATTTGTCGTACTGGCTTGTGGTCGGGCAGACGTTAAGACTTATTGAGAGGAGCGACTCGTCGTCGTCGGTTAGCTCTACACTGGATAAATTAAATATGTTGCGACAATCAAGAGAGTTATTCTGCTATGTCCCGTCCACTTACCTTCGTCGGGGGGTATTTAATGTTATTCCTAGCTAGCTTACTATTCTTTACCTCCTTGATATTTCCACGTTTCTTTCCTTCAAATTATTTTGGTGACGCGGTTTCCTGTGGTGAATGTTCGTTGGCGCGAAGCAAATTAGTTTCGACCCTTCGAACATTCGTCAAAGTTGTCTGAGAGTGATTTTTGCACTATTTTACTAAAATGAGAGAAGCATTCGTAAGCACCACAGACCATTTTTTTAAATATCGCTTTTGGAGAGATTTGTTATACGGAAAAACAATATGCAAACCCCTGGGAGCATTGCGCGCGTCGAGGAAAGTCTCAAGGTATGCGGTATGTGACTTGTGGCGTATCCTTTTGTCTGCCAACTTTCCTAATTTCTAAAAGAAATGTGGTGAAAAGTTAAACAGTATTTTACTTAAAACAGGAGGAGCTTGTGATGTACTCGGCGGAGACCGTCAGTCCTGTTGCGAGTAGAGAGCTGCGCTGTAAGTCTTGCGCAGATTGTAGCGCGCTTGAGGGGCAGGCTCGGCGATCTCGCTCCTCTGTACGGCAGGGCGTCCGCCGGCGTCGTCTTCTAAGCAAGTAGGTGCCTCCGCCAACGGCTGGGGCGTCAAGGTGGCCGGGTGGCCGTCAGGAAACACGGGTTCCGGCTGGTGCGTAGGCCCAGCGTCATCTTCTCGGGAAGCGGGTACCTCCGCCGTGGGCGGGGAGCGTCACGGAGGCCGAGTGACCACCGAGAAATCCAGGGTCCGGCTGGTGCGTTGCCTCAGGACGATTCGGATGCACAGCCTGCGTCTCCACATCTTCCAAAAGGGGACTCTCTACTGAAGAACCAACAAGGTGATCGCGCCACGTATTGCTCCTTTTCGAATGTTCTGGGACTGTGGCTAACATTGTTAAATTTGCGTTTATTTTTTGTTTTGTTTTAGAGCGCAGCTCTTAGGCGCCCATTTCCGGCTTAAGCGGCGTCGGCGTCGCCGTCGCCGCTCGCCGCTGCCGGCTGCTAACCGCGCGGTGCATGATGGGTGAATTTTCCCGTTAAATTTAGTGGAAAATTTTCCCGCTAAATATAGCGAAAAATTTTCCTCGCTAAATCAAGCGGAAAATTTTTCCCGCTACATTTAGCGGTCACTTTTCCCCGCCAAATTTAGCGGAAAATTTTCTCTGCTAAATCTAGCAGAAAATTCTACCCGCTAATTTTAGCGGAAAATTTTTCCCCGCTACATCTAGCGCAAAATTTAGCGCGGAAAATATTGATTTAGCGGGGAAAATTTTCCACTAGATTTAGGGGAAAATTTTTGCCGCCCCACTACCCCTCGAGGTCACGTGACCCCCAGGCCATGTAACTCCCCCCTCCCCGGGAGTCACGTGACTCCCCCTGGTCACGTGACCCCCCCCCCGTGCCTTCCCCTCCTCCTCAAGAGCTGCGCTCTAATTTGGCGTTACAGGGAGTTGTAAACGGCTTTCATTTTTTTTTCAGGGGGTTTGTTTATGCGTTTTGGCATTGATTTACTGTGAGCGCCTATTGCATTTCTTACGTCTGTACGCGGCATGTGTTGCTGGCCATCTGAGGCGATCCAACTCTGTGAACGTGATGGGTCTTCCGCACCCGAAGCGCTCCGTTCATGGGGTCGCAAAAACTAATGCGTTCTTTCGTTAGCTCCGATGGCTCGCGACATCTGCTGCGGCCGGGCGCAACGTGCGCTGGTATGGCAGCTTTTTTTTTATTTGTGCTATTGTACACGTGATCTGACACGTGACGCGACCCTGGTGTGGAAAGCGAAAACAACTATGTGACTGATTTTGGCAACCAGTCTTGAAGAAGACCTGTGTCAGGCCAAAACGTCCACCAACTTGCCAATAATATGTTTTAAAAACTCCAACAACCATCTCAGGTGCGTTTTCTTCTGTATATACTTTTCGTCATCCTGCGCTACTTTTTTCATCTACTTCTACAATGGATGCCGACAACGCTTCTTTGGAGGTCAATTATTGTGATGTTCCCTTCCCATGCCCCCAGAACCGCAATCATCGGGGATTCACAGACAAAACACCTGCACCTACCATTTCGATCGGGCCCACCACCTCTAACCTGCGTTCATCTCGCAACGTGGTGCCCGTATCCTGGACGGCAAGCATCTTTTGGACTTCGTTCCCCGAGGTGTTACCCGCCTGATTCTTCATCTGTGCACAAATGACCTTGCCACCGCCAGTGTCCGGACAGCGCTTTCCGACTACCGTAGCCTTCACGGGGACATTCGAGAACATCGTCCCGACATCACAAGTGTGTATGCCACCCTCGCTCTGCCGCGCACGCTGAATCGACGCCGCGGGTCTTCCGAACTGCAGGTTCATCGGCAGATTTAATGCCAAAGTACGAGACTTTAACCGGTCCCTCCGCGGTGTGTGCCATCAGGTGAAAGGCACGTTCTTCTTTGATCATTGTTTCGGCCAATTTCCTGCACGTCTGGTCATAGTAGCCGATGGAGTGCACGTCAGCTTCGTCGGCGTGTGCTACTGGCTTGAGAAGGTGCATCGGCTGCTCTCCCGTTGCCACCGCCGAAGCGCCGGACGTTTGGCGTGACCATGCCGCTTCTCGAGAGCACGTGACGAACCCCGGCGCGATCATCTTGTTCGATCTTCAGAAGAGAGTCCCTTTTTGGAAGATCGGGAGACGCAGACTGTGCATCCGCATTGTCCTGAGTCAACGCACCAGCCGGACCCTGGATTTCTCGGCGGTCACCCGGTCTCCGTGACGCTCCCGCCCTCGGTTGAGGTACCCGCTTCCCGAGAAGATGACGCTGGGCCTACGCACCAGCCGGAACCCGTGTTTCCCGACGGCCACACGGCCACCGTGACGCCCCAGCCCTCGGCGGAGGCACCTACTTGCTAAGAAGACGACGCTGGCGGACGCACTGCCCGGACAGAGGAGCCCGATCGCCGAGCCTGCCCATGAAGCGCGCTAGAATTTGTGCAAGACTTACAGCGCGGCTCTCTGCTCGCAACAGGACTGACGGTCTCCGCCTAGTACATCACGAGCTGCTCCTGTTCTGAGTAAGATACCTGTAAACTTCGAGCAGAAGTTAGACCCCTTTTAGATGCACGACTCTTGGTCGTGGGTTAGGTCTACACTCGATAAATTAACTATGTGTCTGCGATCAACAGAGTTATTCTGCATGTCCCGTCCACTCACCGTCGTCAGAGGTGTTTCCAATATTATTCAAGCTAGCTCTCTATTCTTTACCTCCTTGATTATCCACATTTTATTTTCTTCACATGATTTTAGTGATGCGGTTTCCTGCGGTGACAGTTCGTTGGCACGGATCAAATTACTGTCAACCCTGCGAACATGCGTCGAAGTTGTCTGACAGTGATTTTTAACTATTTTACTAAATCCAGAGAGAAGCATTCCTAAGCACCACGTTCCATTTTTTAGATGCCGGAGCATCTCTTGCTCAGGTCTATGTCCCGCGGCGCTCTGTAGTCCGCACTCACACTACGCACGCGCAACTCTCACTCCTTCCCTCTCTCCAACAGCTGCGCGTTACTCTCTCCGCTCTCTCTCTCTACCAGCTGCGTGCACTGCGCGTGCGTTCGCTTCTACTCACACCGCGCGCGCACGCGCGCTCTCCTCCTCTAGTCTCCTCTCCTTCAAGTGTGAAAAAAAATAAACGGCGAGCGGCGAGCGTTCCAAGTTTCTCTGCCGCGAGCCGCGACGAAGGCTCGCGTAGGGGGTGACGCTAGGGCAGTCGGTGGCGCCATCTCTCGACGTCAGCACGCAACTGACTCTTTCCTCGGAACCAACACGATGCTCCGCATCACCCCCGTGGTTCCCCTCGGGAAGATCGGTTTAATTTTTTTAATCGCTTTCGAAGAGATTTGTTATATTACGCGAAAAACAATTTGTAAACCCCTGGGAGCAATGCGCGCGTCAAGGCAAGTCTCAGGGCATGGTGACGCCAGCAAAGGATTTATCGTCGACGGAAATAGGAGTAATGGAAGAACTTCGCTGCAAGGGGGGGGGGGGGGGTTGACAGTGTTGTTTTCAGAGCGTCAGGCTTCCACCATGCTCATTACAGACACCATCGAACTTGTTGCTCGCAAGATAATGACGTAAGGAGAGGGAATCATAGGAGGACGTCACCAAAACATCTCGCCGCCAATACTTTGTTTCGCCCCAAGTTCTGGTCGGTTTGCCTTGCTGCATACCCGACCCTAAAGAATAACACAGAGCCAACGGTTTCAACAACAAGAAGCCACATTTAATTGGACATGGACGAGACGATGAAGAATACTAACACAAAACCAACGAGAACCGGCGGCGCTTGAGTCCAGCCAGCGACTGTCTGTGCGCCGCCTCTGATCCGCCTTATCAAGGCGGCGCACGCAATCGTGCGCGTGGCCGGCTTGATTCCGCCGCCACACGGGAAAGTTCGCCACCTGGGCTGGGGAGCCGCCAGGGTGCCCACAAAGTATAAGAACGAAGTCGAAGGTACGTAGACGAACATACATGGAACGACACACACATATTAAAAGAGCAAGGTCACAGTGCGCTCACTGCACTTGATTGATTCAGCCGATTAGGGCAGACGCACAAGATGTTTCGCGTTTTTTTATTGGCCCTATTGGCACATAGTAGTAAGCTGCGCTCCTACTTAAGCCGAGGTCACACATGCTCATGCATCATGCAAAAGACAGTCTGCAAACATCAATGACCGCAATATCAGTGGTTCGAATGCCGCTTGCCAAGTTCTCTCCTTTAACTCATTGCCATGCGGCATTCGAAGCACGGATCTCCAGGTGACTCGACCTTTGAACCTGTATGCAGACTGTCTTTTCTATGACGTATAAACGATGTGACCCCGGCTTTGTGGTGTTGGCAACACTTTCCTCTATTCTGGTACTCTACGTGCTCTATCGCGGATTAGGCTTACATAGACGTTTGCAAGCAGCCGCGCTTCGAGAGCTAGTCTGGCCACCGTGGTTGGAAAACGCTTGGTTTGGGCGCCAGTCTGGAAACAGTGTGCATGCCTTAGCAATGCTCGACTATCCCAGATCTACCCACACCAGCGTCAAGATGGCTGCGCCCAGAGGCCGTACTTGCAAACGTCTATATTGTGGTATGCGTACCATGGGATGGGGAGGAGCTTTCGTGTTGAACATCAATGGAAGCTTGGCATCCGTTCGTTGAATACGCTAAGTCGAATCGTACTTCGCGTGACACAAGTGGCACCCGCACACCCGTCACACAGGTGACACCCGCCATTGTCCACTGCATGGCGCCGAAACTGACGAAGGGGGACGTCGCCAGCGATCTTCGGTTGATAGGGTTACGTCACGGCGTCGCTTCTTAAAACCAGCCAATCTAGTGCGACCTCCGTTGCAATGCGTCCAATTACCAGTGACGCTGTGGCGCCATCCCGTGGCGACGTTGCGAACTTTATATACGTGTGCTCCAAACCAGTCCAAGGTCAGCGCATGTACCAAAGCACCAATTTTAACGCATTAAAAAAAATGTGCCGGGTATTTTTTTTTTAAATGACAAAACGAAACGACGCATTGCTGAACGCTCTAACCCCACCCAAATGTCGCGCTAGCGGCCTGCCAGGTGCCAAAGTTTCAGAACTAGGGATATAACTGATTTTTCTGAACATTTCAATGAAAAAATCGGGTCTGTCCTCGGTAACTGGCACCATTCAGCTTCATGTGCTCCGTCGGTCACCATTTCCCATTAAACATTTCCGAAAATCACATAAATTTTATATAAGACAACAGTTAGGGGGATCGGTGGCCGAGTGGGCTGGTGCACATCAGCTCGGTGCACGTGGAGCGAAAGCTCGCACTGCGGGACCCCACTCGGCCCTGCCCGTTTCGATCTGGCCGAGCATCGTACCGGCGTGCGGTCCTGTGTTCCTACTGCGTGGTGCACGCTAAAGACCCCAGCCTGGCGGTTGTACTGCACTGGCTAAATTTCCCATCTACAGCTGAGAGACCAGTCGCCCGTTGAGGCAGACTAACTTCAGGCTGTTTAAACATACACACAGACGCAAGATAACAGTTCTGAAATGTTGACGTCTGATTCAAACCGCTAGCGCTACATCTGGGCGGAGAATGGGCGTTTGGAGATGCGCAATTCATTTTTGCAGTAAAAAAACAAAATTTATTTTACTTTTTTTTTTCTTTTTCTTGAAGAGAAAAAAAAGCGTGGGGGGGGAGGGCGGGAGCACCTCGTACAAAGTACAATACAGCGAGTATAAACAAGGAATTGCAGGGTTTCTTTTGTGTGTTTTTTTAATGAAAAGTTTGACAAAGATACTTGCGTAGCGGAATGGCATACGCCTTCGTGTTACTAGCATGGACGGTAAACTTTTATGCTATTTTTCGGCAAAATTCGAAAAATCACCAAAATCGTGTTCGTGCTGTGGTGCGCAGTGAACAGAGCGCGAAACCGTTGAAGCTTGCGTTTAAAAGTATTTGCTCCTCCTAGCATTTTTTTTTTTTAGAAACTAAGGTTTCAATACTTTTAATCAGCTTTACAAGGTGCGAACCCGAATATATCTGATTCTGGATCACAGGCCTTTCGAAGTGATATGCATCCATGCTTATGTTATCGTCCACTACAGCGCGACGAATCCCTTGACTTGGAACCTTTTCGGAGGCACGGATACGTTTTATGCCGGCCACTCAGTGGCGTAGCCAGAAGATATTTTCGGGGAGTGTTTCAAAATGCTGGTGCAATCACAGACTCAAAATAAATAAATAAATATATATATATAATAAAGTAAAATTTCGGGGTGTTCTAACACCTGAACACCCTTTCTAGCTATGCGCCTGCGGCCACCACTCCTACGCTCACTTCCTCGCATATAGACCTTTGCAAAAAATCGCTTTCGGCGGGCTGCCATCTCTGTCTGCTCGGCTGTGGAACGCCTTTTGAGCCTGGCCGTTGATCTGCTGTGCAGTATATTATGCGCTGCGCATACGTCCACAGCTGCATGACTCAGCATTTTTCGCCCGGGTGATAAGTGATGCAAAGGTCCATAGGCGAGTATAAATTGGTCGTCTGTCCTCAGTGGCACAGAGGAGTGAAATGACCCGGGGAGATAAGGCAGCACCACTGATGGTTCTGCGCTGGTGGAACTCGTGGCGCCATCTCTCTGGTTCCGGCAACAACAGCCAGTTTCACCTTATGTACCACATACGAGCTACATTAGCCAGTCCAGCGTTCCACGTGTCTCACGCGACTTTAGGATCCGCGCGCCGTTCCCCTTAACTGGAAGGTCACGTGACAAGCTCCGTGCGACGGACTGGCTCCTTTGTTTTGTGGCGTCCGTCGCGCTCCAACGTAAGGTGAAACGGAGCAGCCTCGTGCCGAAGTCGAGTAAAAAATGAAGGCAGATAAAACAAAAGTGCTAGAGAACTTTCGAATCCGACGATTTGTCTTACGCCGAGGTCCCGCCGCTAATAGATCATACACAAGGGATTCTGTCCGATTCAAATGACTCTCCGAGCCGCACTGATTTACTGAACAACCAACGTCATGGGGCTGCGCACCTGGGGTGGCCAGCCTGAGAGCACGGGCACCAGTGGTACCAGTGGTAGTTGCTGGCGCCATCTATGTAGTATTAGAGCACTTGCACCAGTGGTGGTTGGTGGCGCCATCCAGGTGGTATAGAACTTTAACCAAAAAAAACTGAAATACTACGATGTTCTTCTTTGTATGACTGTCATATAAAAACTGTCCGGAGCACTGATCTCAATTGACTCCGTAAGTGTGACGTCATGGGTCCAAACAAACCGTTGCTAAGGTCGTTGTTATGGACGAATACATGGGGCTCGGTTTCGCTACGAAAACTCGACCGTTCAAAAATCAGGAGTAGGATTTAAACTTCTAAAAATCACAGATATAGAAAGCTTGAATGTCATATATGTTTCGACAGAAGTGTGCCGGTAATCGCTCGTTTCTGAAATATTTACGACTGCAACTTCCGGTCCTCAAGATGCCTGCAGCAGACGACGAATGCAAGAAGTATGCCGTCTGCCGCACGCCGGCCGGCCAAGTGGGGCCGTCGTTTGAATCGTGTGAATAAAGACGATATTCTGACATCGCATTTGTTTGACATATAATTAGTTTCATACACTTTTAAGATTTCATAGTGGGGTGCGATGCAAAATATGGTTTATCGAAAGTCCGGGCGTCGATCGAGATGAAAGTCTGCTAAAAGATCGCATTGCACCCGCGAGAAAAGCACTTTAGGCGAACGGTTGAGATCCCAAATTTGGTTTGCGGACTCGCGCTATGCGAGGGTGCTAATTATACCTGGTTGTAACCATCGCGTGGAGAGAGATTCTTGCAGTTTCTTCAGATTTCCGCAAGACCCCAAAGCGCGAAAGAACTGGATAAAAAACATAAGGTGAGTCTATTACAGACTGTACTCGCATCGCGGGTTCGATGAAGATCTTCACCGAAAGAGCACATCCACGAAATTTGATGTTTACCAAGGGGAAAAAAAAGCAAAATACTGCGAAATCGCGATAGACATGCAATTCTTTAATAACCTGACAACCACAATAATAATAATAACAAACGACTTACCTCGACGGCGTACGATTTGTTTCTCATGGTAGCCTGCACTACGCCGGTAATGCACTTCAGGTCGTCGTCGTAACTGATCTGCGTGACGTGGTTTGATTTTGCTGCATTTTCACCCCTCGTAACTAAGCTGGGTTGTTCAGAGGGGAAAAAAAACGCACATTGCGGAGGCCTTTACGGCCATGGTGATGCACTTGTATTTGTCGCACGTTTAATGAAGACGCCCGCTGCAACAGAGGCCAGCAAATCTATCGTGTCGTCTGCTACCAAAGCAAAGCGGAGTGTAAGACTTCAGAAATGGCTTTCATCGTTGCGATACGACACTGAGACGACAAGAACATCTTCATAATTAGATATCAAGAGGTTTGGTTGCTTACAAAAAATTGTTTACTTACTTGTAAGCAAAAATCTAGCCTCATGTGGAGTCTCCATGCATTAGTCCATAGCAACGTCCCTAGCAACGCTTTGTTTGGACCCAGACGCCATGTTGTGACGTCATCACTTGCGGGGTCAATGACAATCGCTGGATCGCGTTTGCCCGCTCCGCGAATGCGGTCACTGGCGGCCATCTTTAGGTAGAGTTATATCACCTCTAGCCAAGATACAGCTGCTGCAGCCACTTGGCAGCCGCCATCATCCATCCATGTCAGATGGCGTTTTGGCAGTTGTGGTGGCAGGCTGCCATCAAAATAGCGTGGGTGATATTCCGTGATTGATTGAAATTGTTTGACGAAACATGTTTTTGAAACCCGGCGTGAACGGTAGCCCGGTCTTTGAGGACCCGGTAAAAGTTTCACGAAATCGCACAGCACCGGGGAAAAGCAGCACAGCACGCATCAAAAGTCGCATCGAAAGAAGCATCGAAAGCAGACGCCGCTACGGAATCTGCTTTCGATGCGAGCTGCGCTGCTTTTCCCCGGTGCTGCGCTTTCGTAGAACTTTCGCCGGGTCCTCAAAGACGAGGCTACCGTTCACGCCGGGTTTCAAGAGTCCGCTTTGTCGAACAACTTCAATCAAGGACGAAATATCACCCACGGTACAGTGTACTAGATCCACGGCTGTTTTATGGTAGCCTGCCGCCATTGCGCTGTCCGCCATATTACAATGATGGCTAGAGATGATATAACTCTACCTAAAGATGGCCGCCAGTGACCGCATTCCGGTCCATAGGCGGAGCTGGCCAAACGCGATCCAGCAAATAGACATAGAGATCAGTGGTCCGGAGACACGTTCGAAGCGCATCGAGTGCTTCGAACCATAGAGTTATTACAATAAACGCTAGAGGCTCAGCTGGCGCTAGTGTCTACGGGACTTCCGGTTGCAAATTGAAGCAGACAGCATGCAGTCTACATTTCCAGCCTCCCTGTGTATTCCTATGGGAAAACGCGCGTGAATTTTGTCTCTTCGCCGGAAAATAACATGAATAACTTTTGTCACTATCGGTTGTAACGGATAGTACGTACCTTTATTGGTATTGTGAAAGTGTAATTGCTTTAGTTACAGCACTTTTCGTTACCACTGAACGATGTTAAACTTCGCTCTATTTCAGGCCCAAGCCTCTGTTTCAAGGAAGGTATGTGAAAACGAGTGACGGTTCTTAAGCAGACTAACGATCGAAAGGAATGTAGAATGTGTTCAAGGTTTGCTAGCATTTCGGTGGTGCTTATATATTGCTAATATCCAAGTAGCACCCAATGTCGTGCGAACGTTCCCTGGGTGTTCTGAATGTTGAAGGAACGTTAAAACACCATTCGGAACGTTCTGGAAACGTTCGTATGCGAACATTCCCTACAAGGTAAGCTGCTCAACATTCTAGGAACGTTCGTTGGCGAACATTCGTATGCACAATGTTCTCGGAGCATTCGCCTTCGAACATTCATATGCGCAACGTTCTTTGAATGTTCGCTTGCGAACATTCCTAGAGTTTTCGCAGGTGAAGCCAACTTTACGGAGCTCTCACGCAGCCTGTGGTTCGAAACACCATCCAATATCTTTGTGCCAAAAATATGCAAATTAAGTGGAGTTTCTGGAAACTTAGCATAAGGGATCAGTTTTACCTTGTATGAGTCTACCGAGGAATGTGATATAAGGTGTAGGAGAAAAGCAATGGTTTTCAAAACTTGATAATGAACTTGGCACTCACTGTGTATGTAGATGTGCAGTTTTGTATAGACCCGATTTTTATCATGTAGGAATCAAAACTTTGAAAACGGCTATATCTTGCAGTGTCAGATAGGAGTAAATTGTCGTTAGTGCATGCTCAGGCTAGTGCGCCAGGAAAGCGGAAATCTTGTTCCTGCGCCTTGTAAAATATATTTTGATTAAAAAACATTGATCTCCCTGTGAGGAGCTTTACCACATGGCTTATTGGTGCTGCGGCGAGATGTTTCGGTGGCGCCCTCGTTTGGTTACCTTTCGTGACGTCATTACCTTGTGAACAACAAGTTTGATGGTGTTTCGTTAGGAAGCCTTAAATCATAGCGCTCTCCGTCTAAATTGATTGAAGTTTTGACATTCCTCTTCCGTCGATGATACATCCTTTACTGACGTCATAGTCTGCATTCGGCCAATTGTGGTTTTCTTCTTTTCTTCAGAATAGATACCTGCAACTACCATAAGCATTATTCCATGAATGTTGATTTACGGTTCTGAGAATGTTCTGCAAACATTAGTCTGCTTTTCGAAACATTCTTAGGATGTTGTGAATGTTTATTCAATGTTCCTTGAACGTTCTGCGAACATTTCATGGAGAATGTTCCCCAGATGTGATGGATAAGTCTCCATGGGCCTCCTGCGTTGCCCAGGGGGTGCTGCGAAAAGGGACTTGTTAGGCCTTGTTTTGGGTAGTACAAACTTGAGCGTCTCAAACTGTCAGGCATGCAGAAGCGTGCCTGCTCTGGTGCGGAGCGCGAGATCACGAGGAAAGTACAAAGAAACAACAAAAATCCGAACGCCGTCAAAGCTAAGACGCTAAGAGCGCGAGCCATGAGATGCCGTTTCACGCGTTCCAAAGTAGACATGACAAAGAAAAAGAAAAATGAAAGCGTCGCGACACAGGTGTTTCGACGTCACCGCCCAGAGATAAGAGACGCGTACCCTAGCGGTAGTCTCATGAATTTGGCACTTTTGATTGTCTTGCGGCGTTCAGTCTGGCCGATTTTTGGCGTCCAAGGGTGTTTTTCGTTCTTCAGCACCAGGCAGAATTAAAAAAGCTCGACCAACGTGCCATAAGTAGTGCGAGGCTCAATCAGGTGAGCTTGTACTACCCAAAACGAGGGCGCTACAGTTTGCTCAAAGCCAGAGCCGTTTATACTGAGAGAGTTTGGCCTTTTTAAGGATATTTTGACAGTCTGGCAACCACAGCAGCGTAGTCTGACAACCGGGGGATGACTAATTCCGTCCGCCATTTTGTGGCTCTGACTCATAGGAACTCTATGCGATTTCTCAGGAATAAAGAAGAGAAAGAAGTAACGCCATTTTGTGTTATCGCGAAATACGCTAGTTCTAGCGGGCAACAAGCTCCGCCCATTGGCCAAACTCTCTCAGTATAAACGGCTCTGCTCAAAGCTTCAGCGCAGGAGGCCTATAGACCCGTTGCCCTCGGGCAGGGGGCGCGAGCGCGTCCGCAAGACGCGATCATGTTATGCTGCCAGCACCACCCAGGCGGCGCTGTAACGTTCGATTTTGCACGTGCCACGTTCGAATGCAAGCATCTGTCAGCATCTGTAGACGCGCGATAACAAAACGTATAAAAAAAGAAACTAAAATAAAGAAAAATAATTATGCAGCTCGTGGCCTCAGCGTTCCATTAAACATTCCTTTCAGCTTTATTATTTTATTGTTTTCTTTCACGGCTTGCGTGAGCCCGTATGTTTCACTTTACTTGATAGCGAAGCCGAAGCTACTTGCTAAAGCATGTTCTCCTGAACGATGCTCGCACTGCACGAGCGCGCGTGCTTGGCAGGGACGCTGAAAGCTCGGAGCTCGCTCTTGTAGCCTCTGCTACGCTGGCACTTAGAATGGAACGGAGTATAAAAAACTGTAGTGGAGAAGCGTATTGACGCATGTTCGAAACGCGAGCCAAATATTCTATTTTTCTCGCCTGGAGCGCTGCTCAAAACTTGAGAGCTACGGGCCTATGCTACGTTCTAAGAACGTTTAGAGAACGTTCCCAGATACATTCGCAAACGTTCCGAGAGCGTTGCAAATGTTCTTGCTAATGTTCTTGGAATGTTCTTAGAATGTTTCTGTGCTACTTGGGCATGCCCGCCCTGTCATTGGATGAAAATGACTCCGTCGTGCATCTTTACGATCGGTTAAAGAAACATTCTAATGCAAAAAATAAAGCACGTGAGCTGCGAAACGTCTTTTATTATTTCCTATGTTGGGCAGTTTTTATCGGGCACCTGCTCTCTGGCTCCCACTATTTGCAAAGATTTGGAGCGTGCGGGTGATGATTTGAACCCAGAACAAGCAATCTTCGCACATATTCACGAGCAGAAAGAATAAAGCAGTATTTATTTATTGCAAATCTGACTATATTACGTGGCTTTCAATTTATTTTGATCCCCTGCATGCACAAGGAGTTACTTATCCAGTATTACTGCGTAGTTCTTGCCGTCTCTCTTGGTTTCCACATGTCCTTCGTTCGTTTGGCACGTATATCCCCATGCTCGAAAGCGTCGACGCCGTGTTCGCGCTAACAGTCTCCGACAGTGCACATAAATACTCGTACGAAGCGATTTACGATTTACGATGCCATAATCTTAAATTGCAAGCTTCACCCTTGTTGGTGTTAGACTGGTAGCGCTGATGAAATACGTTTACTCTACTGGCGTCTAACTCTGGTTCAGCTCGGTTGGTGAGGCTCTGCCTGTATGGAGAGGTCCCTGGTTCTGATATCCAGAACAGGCGGATGTTTTTTCAGTCGCACTCCGGTCACTAGCTGTGTTTGAAGATTTATGGTTGTCCTTTGTCCCTCTTGTTTCCCTTCTCCAGAGGATTATTTTCGTCGGCGGTTTTACCTCCATTTTGATGCCTTACGATTTCAAATAAAAATGTATAACTGATCAATATTTCGTCTACGTGACTAGAAATGTTCAATGTACTCATGTACGTACAAATTATTGATAATGTTGGCTCTTATAATCGAGCGCAGAGAGAAATGCACTCGCTTTTCCCAGCGAAATGCATTCCGCAGGTCATATTTCGGCTTTAGTAATGCTCTATCGTTCTCATCGTGTTTTCCGGATGTGGCTGTTTCTGTGTATTTGATGTAGTTCGCTCGTAATGTGTTCATTCTTTACATGTTTCTGCCGCTTGAATGGCAATAAGGATCTGCGCTGCAAACAAACGCCTTTATCAGTGTTTACTCATTGAATTTTTTTGCAGTTTAGACTTTTAGTAAAGTCGAACTTTGCGCAACGAATCGGGAAAGTGCTGATGCGTTTCTCAATGTTGTTTGATACTTCTTCCTGAATGCTCCTGGCCGTCCGTCTGTATCTTCACTAGCTATATTTTTGCTTCTCACTCTTCGGTGTATAATTTTTCCATTGCCGCCGCCACTGCCTCTGAGGGGCGGAGGACTATATCAAACTGATTTATCAGCTTTTTCCTCCCTCCCCCCCATTTTGTAAATGGGAAAATAAACTATTTGATTTGATTTGATTTGACTGCTATGGCCGGAGAGCAAAACTTCCTAGATAACAAGGCTGTAGTGCTAAATGAGATGGCGTCATCAGAGAAGGCCAACGCTGGTCACAGATTGAAAACGAGTGCTGCGTCAGCGCTCGGCTTCAGAGTCAAGTTTTAAACCAGAACGTTGACGTAATCGTCGTGTCCACTGATCTCAATGACCATTGCTGGATCGCGCTTCCCGCTCCCGCAAGTGAAGCCACCGGACTTCAACCTCGCTTGGGATACGATTTGCAGTTTTGCCAGCGTTTTGCTGCGGTTTTCCAGCGTGCTGCAAACACGTTTTCTACTCGTTTGTCGTCATTCGCCGAAGTAGTTTTTTAATACTCTCTGTATTGTTGAGACTTGCCGTTGTGAACACGTGGAAAATTTTACGAAAGCGCAGTGTTGCAGGAAGAAGGCACAACTCGTCGAAAGCAAGGGTCTGACGGCGTGTTCGAAACTTCCTTGGCACGCCGAAGTGCCGTGTCTCTGTGCCTTCGCGCGCTTGGATACCGACCAGGAATCGACGCCGTGTGGGTGTGTTTTGTGAGTGCAATGTGCGTGAAGCAGTATCAAAAGGTACAACTCGTCGAAAACAAGTGTCGCCGGTCTCGCGGCGTGATCAAAGCTTCCTTGGCACGCCGAGTGATGCATCTTTGTGCCTTCGCACGCTTGGATACCGATCAAGAATTGACGCCACACCGAAGTTCTGAACGTGTGTCGCGCGTAGATGCCTTTAGATCTATTTATATATATATATATATATATATATATATATATATATATATATATATATATATCGGTCACGGAGTTCTGGATCGTCCAGCTGTTCCGGTGAGTAGCTATCATTAAAAGGGGGAGATCTGTACGTGTTCTTATGTACTATTAACCATGGCTACGTTCTAAATCTACTCTAATGGATTACGTGGGAGCACGAATAGAGCAACGCTGTGGAGCAAGGAGGGCTTTCGAAAGCAAAAGTACAAGACGGCGAGAATAAAATGTTTGAAGCGCGGCCGATATGGTCGTGTGCATTGCAATCTGTTGACCAATTACAGTTAGGCGAGCAGCGCTCAAACGTCAAGTGCAATTAAGTAGGTTGATAATGAGCCAGTACTGATCAGTGATGAGGAGCTGTTGTGCACGGTATTGTGTAAATCGTCTAAGGACGAAAAAAAGACGTACCCTCCACCCATCTTCCGTCGCTGTGGACGCTGGATTAAGCTCGTTTCTAAACCGCGAGGCCTGCAAGTATGCAGACGTCAGAGTAAAGTAAGACGCTGATCCAGAGGCACATACGGCTTCACGCGCATTGCACTCGCAAAACACATTCACACGGCGCGTCGATTCTTGGTCGGTATCCAAGCGCGAAGGCACAGAGAGACGGCACTTCGGCGTGCCAAGAAGCTGAACACGCTGCCAGACCCTTGCTTTCGACGAGTTGTGCCTTCTTCCTGCGGCACTGCGCTTTCGTAAAATTTTCCACGTGTTCACAACGGAAAGTCTCAACGGTGCACTGAGTCTTAAAAAACTTCTCCGGCGAATGACGACGAACGAGTAGAAAACGTGTCTACAGCACGCTGGAAAACCGCAGCAAAAGGCTAGCGAAACCGCAAATCGTATCCCAAGCGAGTGAAGTCCGGTGGCTTCACTCGCGCCAGTGAACTAAGCGGGGAAGCGCGATCCTGCAGTTGTCGCTGAGATCAGTGGTCGTGTCCAACGTGTGCCTAGCGTTGATCTTCTCTGATGACGCCATCTCATTCAGCACTACGGCTTTGTTATGTAGAAGGTGTTGCCGAGAGTCACCGAGAAGACTCATACTTCCCCTCCCTGTTCTGTCCTGCGACAAATAAAGAGGTTTTCACCT
The DNA here is from genome assembly GCA_037355805.1 of Ixodes ricinus. Classification (NCBI taxonomy): domain Eukaryota; kingdom Metazoa; phylum Arthropoda; class Arachnida; order Ixodida; family Ixodidae; genus Ixodes; species Ixodes ricinus. Next base: position 17,719 of record JAZHYW010048031.1, on the reverse strand, counting down.
ACTTACCTGGATGTTCAGAGAACTAATGCACTAATTCACAGTTCACTTCCATGAAATGGTACATGCAAGCGTCTGTTATTTCGGGAGTTCGAGACTTTCTGTTGCACTGGAAGAAGGGAAGAGTGTGCGCAAACAGCAAACCTTATCGGTGCTGAAGGTGCAATAACGCAAAGGCACAATCCTCACAGAAAAAGAAAAAAGAAAAGTAATTATATGCGTAGCTCGATCTAGAAAACCTTTGAGTAAATATAAATAAAAAATATACAAAGTGTTCTTTTTTTTTTCCTACAGAAAGTATGAATGAATGCATGACGACACAATCGAAATGAGAAGAGAAACGACCGCAGACGCAGATCCGAAGCCAGCTGAAGAACGCTTTAGAAGCATCACAACCCAGTATTTTTCGTTGGAGCCGAGTATGGGCAATCCGTTTGCGCCGCCATCTTGGTAGCTTAGTGCAGAGCAGACTCAACTGTCGATCGTCCCATTTAAAAAATATGACTTCCTCAGCTTTAGATGCGGTGTTAGGAAGCTCAGATGACATCGTTCGTTTCCTGCGATGTCAGATAAAGCTTCAAATAACTGGCCATAGCGTTTTTAAGCACCAAGATGGCTGGAGTGTCGCTACTCTAAAACGTGCTAGTAAAGAAAGATCTGTGGAAGCATTAACATCTTGAAAATCCGAGACCGTGGAACAAAGAGGACACACACAGATGTCTCAATGTTGAGACTTGTGTGGTCGTCCCCTTTTGTTTCTCGGGCTCTTCGGGTTTTCAAGGTGTTGAAGTTCACCCGCACCAGCCCGCTCTGCATATCTTTGTTATACCTGTAAAAACGCGTGCTGGCTCTCATGTAATGCGAATTAAAGGTCGCGCGCATGTCTAAAATATTATCACTTTGTTAAGAATTTTTAAGTGAGATTCGAACACCTAGACCCTTCGGTTGCTAGCACTCCCTAGTGCCGGAGAAAATAACGTTCTACAACAGTCACTCCGAGCCACAGTCGAATGACTGTTATGAAAGAATCCCTCCACGGGTGATACAAAAACGACGCTGTAAACTATTTTTTTATTATTGTTGGCAGCACTTTTTTGACGAAGCTTTGTGATCCGTCTTGTAAAGCACGTGAATGAGGATGCAAAGCCAATGCAATATTCATTTATTTATTTATTTATGAGTACAATTTGAAGACAATGTAAGTCAATGACAGGTTATCTGCGCAGTGTGTCGTTCATCCCTTTTCAGTCAAGTTTATGCTATCCAAGTATCGGAGAACAAAATCGGTGACGGAAATGCTTACGCAGTTGAATCTCCCACTTTCTTTCTGACCAGGAATAATAGCACGTTTAAAATTACTGTTTATGCTGAGGTGCTTAACGTTGACATATCCCGCTACATGACACCTCACTTATCGAGACCTCTACGAAGTACCCATTCAAGTCAGTGCATCAGGAGTTTTAGTAGACCGTGCTTCCACCACTAGCCCTCCCGCTACGAAGAAACCGCCATTGCCGCCTGCGTGCCGATGGCTTTGGCTGTAATAGTTCCGGGTAGCGGAGGGGGAAACACGGTCTACTAAAACTCGCTATTTAGAAAGGGCAAATAACGATGCTTGCAAATATTCCTTCTTCTCTTAGAACGAGTGACCGATGGAACGCTCTTCCCCAAGAAATAGTAAAGAGAAATTGTCTAGCTTTGCTCAAAACATGCCTTTCTCAACTATGTATGTCAACAATATTAAAGGGACACTCAAGTGGTTTTTGAGTTCGTGTTTTGATGATGACAGCTGAATTTAGACGCCCTAAGTATCCCTAAAAACCAAAAAGTAGAGTCATACAGTGATTATTTCTTTAATAAAAATGTAATTGAAGGCCGCCAAACCTCGGATCCATCCGAAAACGAAACCACTCTCATTGGTCCTCGCACGCTTATCAAAAGGATCTCGGGCCAATGGCGTTGGACGACGTTCCGTCGCGCAGTGATCGCAAGGTAGCCGCATCGGCCGAACCTCTTTGTCATTCGAGCTTCGATCATGGCGGAGTCGGCGGAGTTCTCTACGCTCGAGGACCTGACGCCGTTAGAGGTTGAAATTCCTCGGCGGACAGCCGACCTGGAGATGATTTCCTATGACGCCACTCCGACGTGCGATGTGGACGATAGCAGCGCTTCGGAGTCATGTTCGGGTTCCGAGGACGACGAAACGCAGACCTTTTCGGGCGTTTTGCGGTTTGGGCAAGTCCTAACCAAACCAACGTTTGACATCGCAGCGTTACCTCTAGTACGTGATGTCAAGCGATGTCGCCACGTTGACTTTCGCCTCGGGAGGACGGAGGGAAGGCTGGTTCAGACATGTGCAACGAGCGCGTACCTACGACTGCGTCCGTTGCAACCGGAGCGACCGGAACGACCGCTCAGCGCCGCGCGTACACACACCTGCAACCACAACAAGCGCAGCGGGTCGTCTAAAAAGGGGACGCACTGCTACTCAATGCCGTAACAGAATATAGACAGACAGTTTTCTATAGCCAAAAACTTTATTATTATTTTTTCTTGATAGGCTTGCAGGCTTCAGTGGATGAAAAAAAGAAAATAAAAAGATGCAGTACGCCGTCTTGGACGACCACGACTCTAATACACGAGATTACAATAGTACAAATATCGCCACACGCCTTTTCTACGATTATAAAAGACAATGTAATCTCAGCAGCGATATAGCAACGTAAAAATATGATTTCGTGATCAGATAGACGTTGCGAGCGTTCAGGATAGCTAACACTAATCACTTTTCTCCGGTGATGAAAACGCGTGAAAATTCGCATCCTTTATACGGTACGCGCCAGTAATACCTTGAACTTGAGCACACGCATGAAATGCGCCAAATAAGAAATCCGGGCGATGTTCGCGGACACAAATGCTTAGAAAGCACCACTGTAGTCGAAGTAAACAAACACGACGGCACGGGCGTTTCTGCTGTCTTGAGAGTGCCGCCACGACATCGCCGCACGAGTAGGTGGATCTTTCCTTCTAGTACGTGCTGGGTTATCATAGCGACACACGACAAAAATTCACAGACAAGGATAGCGCTTTTACGCGGAACGATGAACTTCCACCACGCCGACCACGCCAACGATCACCACCGACGCCATGTTCGCAGAGAAGAAACCGGCCCGCGAACGGCACGACCGGCATGCAACGCGCGCCACCAGTTCTCCTCGACCTGTGATTGGTCTACCGCTGCGGTTATTTCCAACGCAGCGGGGAAAGAAAGGCCGCCAAAATTTTCAAACATACGATACTTTCATTGGTCCTCGCAAGTACAGAAAAGAGTCCGCACGTATTTTATTCCTGCGTGATTAATAGGCGGCTCTGCCTTCTAAAACTGAAGATACTCATTCATTGACACTTCCTTAACGCCATCGCACCAAAAAGTAGCTTCCCCAAAAACCGCTTGAGTCACCCTTTAAGCAACTCTGGCTTTGAGTGTGTTTCTGCAGTATCGATAGCATTTGAATTTATACTGTCTTCATGCGATAATTTGTAATTCCATGTCAATGTCAGTTATGTCAACTTGTGAATGTGCGGTGCAGTAGTAACTAACTTTTACTAGAATATCTCGACGAGTATAGTTCGTTTCAGGCAGTGTCTGATATTTAATTACGCGGATAATGTAAATTGCAGTGTTCCATTAAAATTGCGCTTGTTCCAAAGTCGTGCTTTGTACATATTTTGTTCACCTCTGCACTCCTGTAACATCCTCAGAAAAGGCTGTGTATAAGAAAAAGAAAAGCATTTGGTTCAACGACCTGTTAGGTGGTGTACAATGAGAGTATCTTGGGAGTTAGCTCATAAATCGATTTCATCGTTCCAGCCTTTTAGGACGTAAATGCAGCTCTTCTTTATAAACTGAGTATAATGCTACTTACGTTATTAAGTAGGGCTCCGTGTTTATCGGAGTTTATTTTTCGTAAATCCCCAATTCTTCGAAATTCGAGATTAATTTCGCAGTGTTTCTTATTAAAATAATAAATAATAATCGGATGCAAGCGTATGCCAGATAAAAAATAAAACGCGCTTGTATCAATTAAGATTTCAGTTGAATTTGGAGTTGGCAATACTAATTTGTCCCTCGACAAGAGTCGCACTAAAGTCGCTCGATAACTCGATACCTTAAAATCAACAAACTGCCGGAGGTAGCCGCAAGGAAGCTCGTAGTCATCCCATCAATCTATCCCGCGGCCGCGCGAGGTGGAGTGGTTAAGGACGTAATAGAGAAGTTTCAACTGCCCCTTTCCCCTATTTTATACAATCTCTATGGTCCATAGCTTTCACTCTTACCCCCAGAAACATACCCTCTCCTTTTCTAAATCTCAAATCCCATGGCTCAAACTGGAAACCAAAAGAGTGGCTTTTGTCGTGACACGAATGGTACGATGACCTGTTTCCCTGAACCAGCCTTGCGATGAGGCAAGCCGTAAGACTCCCCTTTTGACAACGGTCCGAGGCTTGAAATATAATTATGGTGTCATTTTCCCAGGATCATTGATCCTGCGCTGCTCAAATTGTAAAAAAAAGAACAACTTTTTTTTTTTGTTAAGGGGGGGGGGGGGGTGGCATGGGCACATAACAATTCAGAGTTTATCGGATAAATCCGAATTGACAAAAATTTTACCGGCGGGTGTTTTTCGGAGTTTTTCAGATTTATCCGAAAACACGGAGTCCTAGTTATTAGGAAAGTAGTCCTGTATTTATTTATTGAACCGCTTTAAAGGTATTTTTAAAGGGGCCATTTCGAAGTCAGGTGAGCAACGATATTTGTTTTATTATAAAGACGTACTTACGAATATGAACAAGTCGATTGTCAAGCCTTGGAACTACGGTGGCTAGAAGGAAGGCGACATGATCGCGCAGCTATACTCAGTGTGCGGCGGCGCCCTAGTATATATCATAACAGCGGTTGGTGGCGCAGGTGCCTATTGCAGACGCCGCGCCGGGAAAGGCTCGTTCGCTTCGCTAGAGGTGCTAGTCTGTGGTGTTCTTCCCGGAAAGATAGCCCATGCGCCCAGAATACCGCGACGGCAAAACGGCAAAAACACTGCTTTGCTACCGGATGCGCCACGGCGTATGTTTCTGCGAGAAAGAATAGAAAAGAAAGCCTCCCTCTTCGCCGCTCCCGAAGACGACGTTGGCAAAAGCATCGGCAGGTTTTTTCTTGTGTTACGTTAGTCGGATGACCGAAATCACCAAAGTTGAACTTTGAAAAGCATTTTAGGAGCGCTTATCACCCGCGATACTTAGTCGCGGAGCAAGAAAGCACCCGAATCGAAGCGGACGCGAGCGGACGACGCATCTGAGTAGGGAGGCTCAAGTGAGGGTGGGTGCAACTGTTAGATCGGGGATCACGTGATATGGACGCCATTTAATTGCTAAATTTTGCTGGGAGTCTATGGGGCAAAGGGTTGTTTTATTTCCTAACTCAGGTCATAAGAGCCCATTAATGTGCTTGAACAATTTACGCAGGGTATAAATGATTACTTTTCCATAGCCACCAGTTTTGTTCCGATAGGTTAAGTATTTGTATAACGCGAAAAATGGTAAATTCCGCTATCTTGGACGTTGCTGCTTGTCTGGCAACCCTGCTTTCTCCTCGAAGATCTAGGGAAGGGTAAAAAAATACAGAAAAAAATAAGCAATGGAAACGCTTTAAAAAGAGGGGGAAGGGGGAGGGTTGTGTTAAAACAAAATTTATACAAATTTTAAAATAGAGAGGGAGGACGAAATGTTAGTCTAGGTGGCGCAAGCTGCCGCTGTTGCAAAGGGTATAGCCATTACCATCAGAGCCGTATATGTAGAGAGTTTGGCCATTCGTTGGGAAGTATAGGAGACAAATGAGGAGGCGCCATTGGCCGAAAGCGGGCTGGGCATGTTCCAGGGCGTGTTCAGAAATTCGAATGTGACCAACCAGAAGCCGGAAATAATACTCCGGCGGTGGTCGCGAGAAACAAACCTGATAACTGCATTGGAGTAACTCTCGATGACTGAAAATATGGTACACGTGATGTTTCAATCACGCTCATCCAAAATCTCCAAAATGATGGTGGAAGAGCGCAACTAGCGGAACGATCGACATAATCCGTACGCCAAGCGCCGAGGGCCGGGAATCTGCCGTCCGAGCGGTCACACTCTGTCCAAGCAAAACAGAGTTGAGCGGCGCATTCGTTTCTTACATCTTTCTGCATGATCATGATCAAAACAACACGTGCACCCTATTTTCAACCACAAAGAGTTACTACACTTCACTCTTACGCGCTTATTAAAACCATTTACGAACATAGACCTTTGATCAGAACGATCAGAACTGTTTCTCGCTACCACCGCTAGGGGATTCTTTTCGGCTTCTGGTTGGTCAAGAGAACATGCCAAGCCCTCTTTCCGAGTCTGCCGCACGCCCTGGCTCTGCCCGCGCCTCCCATTGACCAAACTCTCTACATATACGGCTCTGATTACCATCCATCCATCCATCCGTTTGGAACTCCCGGGGCGAGAAGGAAGCGAGAAAGGTTGCGCCAAGGCCACGGTGGCCAAGGCGTTCGTTGCTTGCAATGGGAGGCGAGAGGAGGAAAGGCGCACGGAGCAACAGAGTTGCGACAGAGCGGGCGTCTGCTCTCGTGCAGGCAACATTGGCGCATATCCTTTCCCAATCCTCTCCCTCAGGCGCCGCCATTAAATTGCAAACGCTGTCCAGGTTTTGAGCTGCACCCACCCTCACTAGAGCCTCTCTACATCTGTAAGTATGTATGTATATTTGCGGCGCAATCTGTTTGTATCGACAGTTTGTAAGACACGCCAATAAAAGCAAAAAAGAAAAACGAAAGGGAAAAAAAGACAACGAAAGAGAGATGATTATACTTCGTTTCAGCTTGGGTCCAGACGCAGCTAATGCTACGAGCGCGAGCATGTGGCCTTGAACTACAGTGTACTAGAATACTTGGGTAGTGTTGGGACCGGAGGGGCTCGCCTGAAGCGCGTGGTATTGATCGCGACAGGTGTCGACACCGGCGCGTTATCCAGAAGGTGTGCGCATGCGCGGCTGCACGCGCGAAAATATGAATCTTTGGTGCCGCTTTGGTGGAGTGCACATAGGATTTCTGATACAGCTACGACCTGCCAGCGGTCGTACCGCGGCATCAATTACGCTGCGGCACGATCGTTAGCAACATGGTGCTTCAATGTATTGGACGGTACAAGCTACATTACCCTTCCTTTACATAAAAACATTTGCGACTTTAAAGAAGCGGATTGCAAGTTGTTTCAGCGTAGAATTAGCTGCGACTTTCGGTTTGTCGGATGGTGAGCATTTTAAATGAAATGCCCATTTCCTTGGTCGCAAAGGCCGAACATTAGATATTTGAAAGGGATATCTAAAACTCGGAAGCAGTTTTTTTTTCCTTATCTTATTTTATAATGGAACGAAACGGCACATACTAAAGTCCGAAATTGTTTTAGTATGTTTTTAATACCCCAGGTTAACTTCTCTGTCTTCTTTTTCTGCCCGTCTTCTTTTTCTTGACCTTAATCAGCTCGCTTCACTTGACACTCATTCTTGTGTTCATTTATGCGACGAACCACCCAAGCGACTGTCGCAAAGGGGTGAGAATCTTTTATTTCTTCATGGCTGCCACGACCATCCGAGGACCACCCGACGTTCACTTGTAAGAAATGGCTTATAAGCCGTGACAATTTTTATCACGCGTTTTAACATTGAACTTAAGTCCAAAAACTGAGACAACGTGGGCTGAACAAGTAATGCTTTATAAGATTCAAAGAAGAAAACAAGCAACTATTTCACATCATTTAGACCAGGAAACAACAGCACACGTAATTAAGGCAAGGTAAAAGTTGTAATAGTTTACAGCACGGCATTGAAATACATGGTTACAATGTGCAGTGCATACATGGTTACAATGTGCAGCACATACATGGCCCTGAAGGTATACTTGGCATACCACATCAGGTAAGTTGTCGAAACAAATGAACACCGCCCTTTCGATGCTGATCTTGTTAGACTTCGGCTCAAGAGCAGTCTCCAAATAAGCAACACCGTCGAAGTTGCTGAACTTGTGAACAGCCCAGTAGAGAGTTGGCATAGTCAGGGAGCCTAGTGCGTCGCGATCGATGCCTTGTGGGATCACGGCAGGAGCTTCGCTGTTCACCACTGGTGACAACGGGTCAGTTTCCCGAGCGAGCCCCGAACGCTTTGCAACGATGGGCTCTGGTGAACTTGCCTTCCGCTTCCTTTCCTCTCGTCCTGCGGGAAGGTCATCACTCAGGTCCTGGGGTACACTTGGCAGCAGAGTCGGTACCGCGTCTGGCGTAAGCGCTGGGTGTCCACGAGGGATCCTCACTTCCTTTCCGCCGATGATGTGGACGTAGTCTCGAAGGATGAAGCGGGGCTCGAAGTGCAGCTCGCAGACAGCGCTTGTTTCTTCAAGACGCTTGTCCGATCGCTGCAGATTCTTCTCCCAAAGATCTCTTTTGGCTCTGTCCTTTGGAACGCCGAAAAGGGACGCCGTTTTCACTCCTTTCACTCGGATGAGGCCCGTTTTGCAACCAGGTGCAGAGCAAGAGTTCTGTCGCTGTTTCGCCGGCGGCATTTCGGCACTACCCTTACGCGTTCACCATCCGCAAAATCAGAACACAAGATTCAAAGCATATTACGATCGAACACACGGAACTATGAAATCGTGGTCCCGACACGCGCACCGCTCGAAGAGAAAAACACACGGAACTATACTCTGTTTCACCTTGTGTCGTACCGCAGGAAAGGCTACAAGCGCGAGCTCCTTGCTCTAGGGCACATCTCGGCGGCACAAGCTCTCGTGCACCAAGGGCAGCTGCCAACGCTATGAGCTCGCGCTTCTAGCCTTCGCTGCGGTTCAACATAAGGTGAAACGGAGTGTATAAAATCGTGGTACCGACACGTGCACCGCTCAAAGTGAAAAAAAACAAAAGGCGGGCTGCGCGATTTTTTCCGGATAACTCGACTACAGCGCCGCCACGAACTGTCAATACACGCGCCCTCACGAGCTCCCGTTGCCGAGCCGCTCCGGTCCCAACACTACCCAAGTATTCTAGTACACTGTACTTGAACAGTGCTTGCACTGCACGAGCGCGCGTGCTTGGCAGGGGCGCTGAAAGCGCGGCGCTCGCGCTTGTAGCATCGGCTGCGTCTGGACCCAGGCTGAAACGAAGTATAGCACGTGTGTCCAAAGTTCGCCAACCGTCACTTTCGCACAGTCGAAGTTAATCAGTTCACATGACACCGTCGTTTTAAGTGAGTGTTCGCCCCTCCAGCCAAAAGTAAGGCAGCGGCTATTAGCGGCGAGATGTTTTAGTGGCGCCCTCCTATGGTTCCCCCTTGTGACGTCATTACCTTGCAAACAACAAGTTCGATGGTGTTTGTTATTAGCATGGTGGAAGCTTGAAATCATTGCGCTCTCAAAGGAACACTGCCAACACCGTCAAAATTAAAGTTCTTTCATTCCTCTTATTCCGTCGATGATAAATCCCCTTTCCGACGTCATAGTCAGCGTTCAGCCAATCGTGGAAGGCAGACCACAGCGACGCTTTCGGTCGCGCACGGGGCTAATAGGGGGTATTCACTGGCCGCCATATTTGAGGTCACTGTTTAGAGCGCATGCTCAGAACGAGCTCACATTGATAGGCTGTTACGACCGGCAATCTTGATGGTTCGGGGTGCATGTTACAAAATAACTGGTAGGCTAGCCATCAGCACGTGCTCAGCGCACACGGATATGGCCGCCAGTGAATACACCCTGTTGGCCATCTTCGTCACCTTGGTCATCTTGGTCACGCCCCGATTTTTCAGTCGAGTCTGCCACCATGCCTCGAGCCTCCGCTTGGAGCATACTACATAGGTGTGTTCATTGGTGAAACGAAGTGCTCTGCTCCAAGCGGGCACCCACGATAGGCGTTGAGTGTAGTGCCCTGCAGGCAAGCAGCAAGTGGTCGATTGTCTCTTCGCCCGCTCCACACGCACTGCATACCGTTTCAGTCACGCTGCTATCATACTTACTTCGGTATAGGCGGGTACGTAGGTAACCACCACGGGCCTCAATAAGCAGTCGACTGCCCAGCAAAATGTCACCGGGGCAACCTCCGTCTTCAGAGACGCGTACATGTGCATGGAAGGGTGTTGTAGCATACCGCTCATCCAAAGGTCCCTCTCAACCGCCTTCACTACCTCCCGCACTGTGCTCATCCCCTCCTTTTCTGTTTGAGGTTCAGTGGCCAAGCTGAAGATCTTAAACTTTGTCCCAAGACGAGAGACTCGGCTTCCTCCACGTCGAGTTGATATGCTTCGGTGAATGTACATAAAAACTCGCATATAGCAGCGCCACACATCTGCATTCTGACCGGCTGCTCTTTCTCCCGCACGCCGATTCCGACACCTCCCCTTCTAGCCACCATAGTGGTACTAGTGGATCGCACGCGGAGCAGGAAACGAAGAGGAAGAAAACGACAGAACCATCCGAACGCTGAGAGGAAGGCCGCTCAGAGCGGCCCTGCAGCAGACAAAACGGAGTCATCATCCAGGCACGGGAGAGGCAAAGCCGGGAGGGAGCGCAAGAACTTCGATTTCCAAAGATTCCGGCTCCCGCGACACACCCCCACGCCGAAAGTCAAGTAGATCAAAGGCCAAGATCAGCGCCCAAGATGAAGAGTCCGAGTACATATACACGCTGGAAGACACCGACGACGAAAAGACCCAAGGTTCCAGCGGGTCCCAGAGTTCGAGCACCGAGCGCGATTACCAGATCTGCATGCTGGTGGCAGCTGCGGTGATCGGGAGCGCGTTCTTGGGCGTCGTGATGAGTTCGCCTTCACGCCGAATCGCGCGGACACCGTCATAGCGTGCGGCGAGTTGACCGAAGGGTCTTCATCGAGCGGTTTCAGAAGCTGCTGGCCGCCAGCCTCGTAATCCGGACCTCTTCCCGACTGCTGCCAACCAACCGATCCGCGGGAGAACGCGACATACATCCCTGCTAGAAGAAGCATGTTCACCTACGAGTGCCGCACGGACGCGTGCTCAGTGGCAGAGCCCACTGATCCACGACAAGATCAACCAGTCAATCGCACCATGCGAAGACTTCCAACGCACACGTCTGCTCCAACCGTTGGTACGTAAGGGATCTCGACGTCCAGGGAAGGCCATACGCTGTCAGCGGACCGGGACTTTTTGGTCCCGGACGTCGCCAACTACCCTCCGCCAGAAGGACAAGGAGGGCCTAACCTGTGTTTACTTTCCGGGCACTCGGCCGCGTTCCTTCGTGGCCGTATTAACTACCGCAAATGCCAGCAAGGGCGTGCCAAGTTGGACCCGGATTACAGAGCTTTTTGATGCGTTATCGCTCACCGGATGGCCCTTCCTTACGGTGAACCCAGTGGCGATCAAATCTCCAGAAGGTACTCATGGAAGTGGACAGGGCTTTCTGGCCCCTCTCCCGATCGCGTGGTGACGGTTGACGCCTGCGCCGTTCTGGTGAACGAGTGCGTTACCTGGCTACGCACCGTGCTCGATCCTGGAGTTATCGCTCGTGCGTCAATCTAGAATATCCGCCCTCGAAGAAGGCCTGCAAAGATTACAAGAAGCGCATCGAGCTCGCCTCTTCTGCCAGCCTTCTCGAAGCAGCAAGGCGGACGCGGACCACGTGGACGGACGACACACTCGAACTCAGAGCGCAGACTGGATAAACGTAGCGTCGCTCCCGCCCGGAAATTGTGTCACCGTCCTCGACTCAGCCGCGCCGATTGCCCGTCAGGCGTACCGCAGGAGTTGGAGCAGGGAGAGCGTACCTTCTCCGTCTTTGCAGTCTGGTTCGCGACAAAGTGATCAGCAGGAACGCGGCAATCAGTCAGGCCACACCTCCGGGCGTCATCGACGTCCACGGCTCTATCGACTTTGTTGAACTATACCGGCTTGCGAGTTGTGGTGTTTCTTTCCCGCTTTGCCAAAAGCTGGATTCCTGATTCCGCTGAGTTACGATGACCACATCCCCATGTACAATCCGGGAGATTGCAGGGCTACTATCGGCACTGCCCAACACAGGATTGTTCGTAAACAGCTGATTGGTTGGTGTATAGTGTTCTCTCGTAGGGCCATCACAGGCGATCGTAATGCAGTCGATCGCTGTCAAGCGCAAATGGTGTCACTGGGCCTTTAACAGGGCAGTCGCCGCCAACCCCGGTCCACTCACGGGGAGGTGAGGAAGAGCATGAGGAAGCGCTGACTCATGATGCCCATCGACTTCTCTCGTCGCGGGTCCTGTTCCTGCGCCGTGCCGTCTCCGTCGCGGCCGGGGGATGTCGCCATTTGCGATTTTCCACCGTCCCTCGAAGGGTCCTCCAAAGAGCTGACTCATCTCCGGGGAGTGGCTGAACTCAAAGTCCTTCACTGAGTGGATCTGCGCCGCCATGTTGGTTCTCTCCGACAGGGCCTGGGAGCACGACGATCATCCAAATGTTATCGGAATAATACAAAAAAGTGTCTCACATTACAGCATGGGTTCTCTATCTGGTTCCTAGGAACCCAAAGGGTCCCTAAAGTATCCTAGGGGTTCCTCAAAGTTCCCCCAGGATTCACCAAAGCACACCCAGGAGCCCTAATCTACAGAGTGGGACCAGGCGGGACCAGGACATTGCCGTCTGCTGCAAATGGTCAGCAGTGCCGCAGCCTGGACAATGCGCAGCAGGCAGCAAGATGACCAGGTCCCTTGATCCCATTTGGTCCTCGCCATGTAGATTAAAGGGGAGGTGCAACGATTTTCAAGCTTCGGCCAAATGATTGTGGGAGTTGGTCTCGTCATCCCTAGATCCAAGATTTCTGCTTCTGTGCGCTAGTTTTATTAAAAAAAAGAGGCAAAGATCAAAGTTTTGGCGCCCAACTCGTGCATCGGCTGACAGAGTACTTCCGAGTCACATGCGCAGCGACATCTCTGGAGGATCATGTCACTTTCGGATGGGCTCTGTGACCTCTGTTTTTCAGTCCTCAACACTCTTCCTGTGATTCTGGACACTGTGTCAACCGTGTTCCTACACAGCGTCATGGTGTGTTGGTCTTTGACACCACGCACCCATGAGAGGTTTTTTGCATGGTGGACGATGATAGAGGAGATTCTGGTTTACGAACAGGTGACTCCAGTCCGGGCACAACAAACACCACACCCGGTAGGTATTGCCCGTGATCGCGGCTGACAATACCGATTGTACCATTGCGAAACACGAGAAAACGAAGTTCACTCTTACCTAGCTCCTCGAACATACCAAACTGCTAGACATTACTTGAGACGTTGCTGAAGCTCTTTAGTCTACGTGCAAATATTTACACAAGGTGTGGTCTTGGCAGACAGCTGGTTAGACCAAGCAGTATAATCATCGGCTCGTGACGTTGGCTCACGAGATTCCTCTTCTTTTTCGTCATCGTTAGTGCGCTTGCATGCAAGCGGAAACAAGATGCTAGCTGTTTGAAATGCAGCACTAACAAACTCTGGAGCGACGGGGAGGGTGGCGCGCAGGAAGGATGATTTTGTCGACTTCCAGTAGATGGCGCCACGACAATTTGATAAATCTTAGGTATACAGTCAAACCCGTTTATAACGAACAGCAGGAAACGCTACGATCAGTTCGATATAGCAAGTAATTCGATATAGCAAACAACATTTACAACAAACTTCCACGATGCGTTTGTGGTAAGGCGAAGCTTTCTCTTTCTTTCTCATCTCTTCGCTTCCACCTTGTAACAACGCGCTGAAAATATTTTTTTCTTTTTTACATGCGTGCAGTAGTTTTTGTTTTTTTTTTTGAGCTTATTTCTCCTTTTGAATCGGTCCTCTTCGTGGGCAACCGTTTTGGGATGAAAAGTTTTTTTTTTCTGCGCTGCGCGTGCAGAGTGTATTTTTTAAGGTTTCTCGCCTTCTGAATCACTTCTCTTCGTTCAATTATGTTCGCAAATTGAGCTTTTGAAATTTTCTTTCTTCCTACTTTTTTTTTTTTGGGGGGGGGGGGTGGGGGGGAAAGGAACAGCTCAAGAGGACGATCGTTTGCGCGTTTTTGGAAACCTTCCGGGGAAAAAAGTCGATATAGCCAATTTGTTGTTCGTTATAAAACATAGTTTTTACATGCATTTTTATTTAAATTTTTCATGAGTTCGATATCGACAATAATTCACTGTACGTGGGTTCGTTCTAAACGGGTTTCACTGTAATACTAGACTTTTCACGCATTGCTCTATGCTCAAACGACAAGATCTAAAAAAAAAAAAAAAAAGAAAACACCCTAATTGAGCACAAAATTGCACATATCGCTAAATTAGGAATGACGTCCCCCAGAGTATGTCACACAGCAGTTCCGTAACCGCCACACGTGGCTGCAGATCGACAAATAATGTTTTTTCCTTTGCGATTACACAGCGGAATCGCTGCATTTCGGGGGAAGGATGCATGTTTTCATTTACTTGTGGAACGATAAGCAATATAAAAAATACAAACGGTAAATTTTAGCTACTATTTTAATGTATCCCAGTATTTGTATTTCCAAATACATTTTTGAGTATTTCTGCCCAACCCTGCCAGGGGTTCCCGAAGGTATCCCGAGGGGCTCCCTGAGCTCCCAAATTTCCTCGACTGACAGCAAAATTGAATTAGTAGTGCTACTTTAACGAAAACATGAGATCCAGAAACACTTTGAGGAACTGTCTTGTGGCTTCGAGTTTTTTTGGTCAAGTCGCAAGCATGTGCCACCTCAAAGCACTGGACATTGGCAATAAGTATGAGTGCAGAAGCAAGGGAATGAAGACCCCCCACCTTGAGCTTTGGGAGAGTGTCGAGGAGGGGGCCTTGCCGAACCAACGGTACTTGTTCTTGGCCTCCTTGGTCACCATCCCCACACTCTCGAGGACGTTGACAATGTCGCACACCCTCCTCCTCTCCACACCTGCACGCCAACAATGTTCCGTTGTAGACCGACTAATTGATAACACCTGTGCTGAAAGGCCAAAAAGGATAGGAGTGGGAAAGTCTTCGGTGGCGGCGAGGCCTGGAAGATGGCCTGGGGCAGTTTGCTAACGACGCAGCCATTTCTCCAGGCGGGTTAGAGATTTTATGACACGCGACTGGTTCAGCAGAGGGAAAAGTATCTAGCGCCGCCGGCGAATGTTTTGCAAATGGTGTCGGCAAGGAAATAGCCACCTATCCACGACGCATAGGCATAAAGTATGAGTACAGTTAGTTATGATTTGCGGACGAACGCAGCTACAATCTTCCGCATGAATCGTACATCCGAGCCACTGTGCTGACCTGTTTTTAATGCGAATAGCATTCTTTGGCTACTTCACGCACTTTTCGTCTATGTATCTATCTATCTGGCTATCTAACCTCTTACGCCGCGGGTCGATAAATAAATAAAAAAGACCGGCGCCGGCTGGGATTCGAACCGTTGACCCTTTGATCAGCAGGCAGACGCGCTAACCACAGAGCTATGAAGGCAGTCATTCAACGCACTCTAAACGGTTGTTTATATCTTTACCATAGGACGCGCTTTACAGCGCTGTCACAGCTACCGGTGCGCGCGCGTTCCATGCACGAGGGCTCATTCCGCTCTCGTGAGGCTGAGCACGGCCGCTAGCTCACCCTCTCCCGCGCTCAGGAGAGGGTGATGTAGCGGCCGTGCTCAGCCTCACGAGAGCGGAATGAGCCCTCGTGCATGGAACGCGCGCGCACCGGTAGCTGTGACAGCGCTGTAAAGCGCGTCCTATGATAAAGATATAAACAACCGTTTAGAGTACCGTTGGTTGAGACTAGCTGAGACGCCAGAAAGTCTGGTCGGTACCATTTTGAGTGTTTGTGCGTATGGCGCGTGCTTTGCTCGCCTTCCTAAGTGACACAAACGCACGTGCTGGGCTGCGGAGATCGAGCGCAGGGCTGTGAAAGTGTCAACAAATTTAGAATCGCCTCAAGAGTGGGCTGGCATATCTAGAGTGTGCCGGCCACCTGACGAACGCGCATAACTCCGCACCGTTTGATGCTATTCGCATTAACGTAGATAATCATTCCCAAAGGATGGGTTCTGCTGATTTTTCTTTGTTTCGTCGTCGCACTCTGAGAGTTTAAAGGATTGCCGCAAGGAATCTCGTGTCAATGAATCCGACGAGTCAGCGCACTTTATTTCGCAGGAATTGCACCTCTTGCTTGCGATATAAACAAAGCTATGCTAAAACATACACTTATTGTATGTGTCCCATTGAAGGGAAGTAAAATTTATGGCAAATTGCTAGGCAATTGTGTTGCATACGTGAAATGTCCTAGCATCACAAACGTTTAGCAATACTATTGAGTTTCCAGCCACCTACGTTCACGGCACTCTTCATCAGGTAGTTTAATGCGTACCATGTGTAGACTCTGGTTGTTCCTAGAATGAAGCGATACTACCGCTCATCGGGCTGGTAAACCTGGAGACCTTCCAGAGCCTTCCATAACCTCGAGCTCCTCTCCTCACTGCGCGCAGGTGGTCGAGCTCCTCCTTGCCTACCCCTCTGGTCACACGACCTCCCCGTTATCCAATCGGCACTGAGCACCTCGCTCCTCCTCTCCCACCCGCAAACTGATCAGTGTCGAGCCTTGCGACCACGCTTTTATCCGGGCTTCTACGAAATGCCGAACACCTATCCAAAGAACATTTTACATTAAAAAAAAAAAGTGTTGCCTCATTGCTGTACTAGCGTGGCAAAGGCGATCCATTAGTGTGGACAAACTGTGTACACATGTGGAGACTGGATAGCATGAAGCGGCCCTGTATCGTGCAAGAAAAGCTCACGAGTGCTCCGTGGATGTCTTACTTGTGGGTGCCATCTTCTCTGGTTGCATTGTTAATGTGACTTTCTTGGAGCCTCTCGGAGTGCAAGACGCAGTGCGAGACATTTTTATTAGCATGCTTAAGGGGAGACACTACCCAGAAAAAAAAATTTCTGCAAAAAAATGATGATTTTGAAAAATTACATAAATACATCCAACAACATCTAGAGAGTATTCCCAGAAAGTTTCATTAGTTTAGACTGCATAGTTAATTTTTAATAAATTATTTTCTGTCCACTGAAGCTAAAGAAAAGGTAGGGTTTGGAGCACTTTGAACGCATTTTTCTCCGTTCCACTTTTTGGTATAAATTCCATTTTAGTCAGCCTATCGTTTAATAATGGCAATACAAGGAAGGCTCGTTCTTCACTTTTCCTGACTGAAATTTAATAAGGAATGCGGCTATGGAATGCTTTTGTCACTTTACAGATGTCTTTTATAAAATATTTTGACATTTTGTCGAAGACACAGAAGACCAAAAAGTTCACCAATTTTGCAGAAGAGAAAATTTATAGAAATAACTGACTTCTTACAAAAACCTTTCCATAGCCGCACCCCCTAGGCATTCTGCTACATATCTAGCGAATACAAATCTTGAATATTGTTATAGTTTTCTGACGATAGGATTACTAAACAATGTGGACGTGTTGCTGATAGAAGCTGTTCTAATTTCCTTCTCATTTACCCGACAGACCTGAAATTTTGTTATGCACCCTCTAGCGTGACCACCAGCCTACCCTGTAAATTTAATTAATTTTAAGCCAAGGGTTCAAAAGTTGACCCTCCTAGGTGGTGT
>JAZHYW010048023.1:0-24718 GCA_037355805.1 Ixodes ricinus | reverse complement strand
GGACATTTTTTGGCAAAACGCTTTTAGGCAATATTGGGGGTCGCCATATATTTTTCGGTGTTTAGGGCATCGCACCCAGCGCGGAAATGTGGGATTAGAACCTAGTCTACGCCGAACGCGGTCAGCTGGCATTTGTGTTCGATACAAGCTCAAAATATGACTTGCCTGGGATAACTGGTAGAAGCAGCTACCTCGACGGCACTACAAGCCATTTTTGGAATCACAAATAAAATTAAAAAAATAAAACGCAGTTAAGCGCAGCACCAACAGTTCATCGTTAGGGCGATCGTCGTTTTTGTACAATTTTTCTTCTCGGCGAAACCAATCACGAACGAAAAAAAAAAAAAGTGGAGGAGTTATTGAGCGTTCACCGTGCGTGATTGATGCATAGTCGGCGATAGGAAATACTCAAACACGACGAGCGCTGAGACTTTTTTTCACGCCGCTCTATTGGCCTCATCGGATCGGCTGCGCTCGGATTTAGCATGAACCGGTGTATACGGCCTGCAAGTTCGGCTGCTCTTCCTCAACCAGTGGCGGTGCGTACTTGGATGCCTCGTCATCGCGCGGCTGCCATACCCGAGCCCTCTGATTGGAATGCTGCTCTTTGCGTTCAGAGCGTGCGAAAGACGCGGATTTAAGGGCACTTGCTCGCCGTATAGAAAAAGTGGATAAAAGCATCATCATCATCAATCAGTTTATTTCTGCAAAAAAAAACAAAACATTCGCGACAAGGGCATTGGAAAAATAAAATGCTGCACGTTTGCAGCTTGACGAGTCCCAGCATGCCAATACAATGCTGCAGAGGTACTGATATATAAAGAAACATTTAAAAAAAGAAACATATAACAATCACGCACAAGAAAAGAAGATATCCATACACCTAAGTACACAGATTTAGAACTATCAGAAACTTAAAAGATGATTTTATGTGCAAACTTCCTTGTATGGTGCGATTGTTTACAGAGTATATATCAGTGTCACGAGAAAATAGCAAGTTTAACAAGATCAGTAATTGGTAACCCGGTATCTTTTGAGTGCCGAAATTTGTTCTAAATGGAGGAACACGCCAGGTCTAAGATTATGTTAATACTTTTTCTTACACATTGCTGGTAATGTAAAGCCAGTCTATAGGAATTCATATTTTATATATCGACGATTTTATGTTTATCAAGGAAGAGGAAGAGTGTGATAATCACGAGTGTACATTTTCAATTATTCGCAGCGAGCCTCTTTTCTCAGGTAGAAGAGGCGAATTTGTCCAAATTGCTCTTAGTAGTTGTTCGCCATGCTAAATGGGAATCGCAGGTTACAGAATTAAAAAGGAATTGTTAATTAATCTTTTTGATGTGTACTGGGAGTACGAGGGGCGTTCGCAAAGCCCGTAGTTTAGTCACGAAAGGAGTAGAGATTCAGCAATCAAACTCCGAGTGGGAGTTGAGACTTCTCTACTGTGTTCCACCACCAAGAAGCTTATCTTCCACTTTTTCCAGCAATGCTACCACATGCCGGAGGCCATTGTTATAGAACTCCTCGTCTTGAGTGTTCAGGAATCGCTCCACTTCAGCAATCACTTGGTCGCCGTCTTTGAAATGGTTTTCTCTTATTTGGCCGCACTGGAAGCGTCTGCGCCATTTAACCAAAGTGTCATAAACTGGGGTGTTGTCCCCTGAACAACGCTCCCACATTGGAATGAATATCCTTGGCATTGCTTACCTTCAGAAATGAAAAAAACGGATCACTCAGCCAGTAGCGCTTGGCACCAACGGGCGGATGCCATTTTTGTTTTGACTCCTATCGGCGTTCCGAGCTACTATTGCATGCGATGTTTATACTATGCGGAAACTAGAGGGACGCACGCTCATGATGATGCCTGTTTTGTTCCGTTTTTTCAATTTTTCGTGACGATACTGACACTTTATGAGCGTCCGCTCGCACATGCCTGTATTCATTAATTATCCTGACAACTTCACAAGGTTTTTTTTTATGAATCTTTGTTACGTGATTATTCCGTGATATCAGCGACTAGAAAAAAAACAACACCGAGAGTCTTAAAGGTATCCACACATTCTATTGTGCATGACTCCAAGATACAAACCGCGTGATACTCGAAAACATGATCCCGGACATTGAAATAGGACTGCCGTTTGTTGTAGCGGTATTAAAAATGAGAGAGTTAATATTTATCCAATTCATAATATTTATCTAGGAAAACGTTTGCTATTGAGGTAAGTAGGTCTTCTTTGGAACTAGAAAAAATAGGCTAGTATCGTCTACGTATATCATAAATTTAGCTGGAATTTTCGATGCTTACTTATAGTCATTCACGTATATGAGAAACAAAAGAGACCCTAGAATACTACCCTGAGGAACCCCGGAGTAAATGCGTTCAGTAGTAGATACATAATATCTAATTTGAACATATTGGGATCGGTATTGTAAATAAGACGTTACGAGCGATAATGGATACCTCGGATGCCATAACGTTCCTAGTTTATTTAAGAGGAATTCGGTGATTTATCCTATAGAAAGCTTTGCTAAAGTTTATAAATGTGCCCAACGTTCAGAAGTTTTTCTCAAAATGCTCTAATATTATTTCCTTCTGCACCAATGACGCAGTTTCCGTAGATTTATGCCTCCTGAAGCCGAACGGAGATTCAGTCAGTAACGATGAATGTTACAAAAAAAAAACTCTCTAGTAGAGAATGCACAGTTGTTTTAAAACGGTTTCGAAAAGAAAGGAAGGATAGATATGAGTCGATAATTACTTTCTGTCATTTCGATCACCACCTTTACACATTATGAATACTCTTAGCAATTTGCATCCTTCTAGGAAATATTCCGGAGGACAATATAAGATTGGACAGATGAGTTAGACATAGTAATAACAAGTCAACTACAAATTTCACCGGCCCAATTGTAAGATCCTCACAGTCATGGCTACGACTGTTTTCTTTTATACTCATGAAAGTAGATAGTACTTCTTTAGTATCACATTGGTTTAAGAACATTGTTTCATTTATTCTGATGATATTATTTGCTGCAGAACTGTTACAAGTACTTTTCCCACGCTCGCAAAATAATCATTGAACCTATTCGCAAGTTCTACACCAGAAATAGTCTATCGCTTATACTTACACTAGTGACTACTTTATTTTGAGTTGGATTCCGTATTAAGGAGTGCAAACGTTTTCCATACGACTTCGGGTTGCCTTAAACAAGATATGTCAAATAAATCTGCATAATAACGGTTTTTAGCTTGTTTCAGTTCTGTATTAACAAAGTTTCTAAATTATTTAAATTATAGCAACATTTTTTCATATCGCGTCCTAAGAAAGTTACGATAAAGAAAAAAAGTTTTTTTAGCAAGTCTTTAAATGTCGTTTAGTGACCCATGATTTCTTGTACTTTAATTATTACAGTAAATTTTCTTGTACGGAAACGAAGAGTAGTACGCGTTTTTTATCAGGTATAAAAAGAGGTTATATAGCACTCATCAACATATCGGTTTTCCTCGACATGTGACTCCTGTTGATAGCGCCGATATTTTCTCTGAACTTTTCCAATGTTTTCGGGCTAATATTTGGGGACATTACTGGAAAGTCAATAGCCCTGTTACATGGTACATTGTTATTAATGAACATAACTATAGGAAGATGATCGCTTAACCCACAGCCCAGCACGCAAGCACTAATGTAGTCTTCAAAGACGTTGGTTATAATAAAGATCGATCAATGTTGACATTGACCATGAAACGCGGGTTGGAGGAATTATGACATTACTGAAATTGTTTTACGTCAATAAACTTGCAAAGTCATCTTTAAGTCGGGAATCTTCGAGCGTATTTATATTAAAATCACCACCCACATACAATTTACAGCCTTCTTCATTAGCAAAACAAAACAACTCTTAAAAATATTAAAATGAAACTCTATACAACTTTTGATTGGGTGCTAGAAATGGTGACGGTATTCGTGGTTCCGGCCGCCGCTACCTTCCTCCACCATTAGAAATTTCGGTTCTGACGAAGTATTGAGCGTAAGGGTCGTAAACAGATAAAAATAAAAGTTTCCAGAGAATCTTTGTTTGCACCTGATCGATTAATGAATCGACTAAGCGGTCTCCCTCTGCGGAAAACAATTAGTGCTATCGACACGTGGTTGCCCTCTCGGTCCAGGTTTCAATCGGTAATATGTATAGGGTGTCTTAAATACCGAGGATCGATCTAAAATTGGCCGTAAAAATCGGCGCCTGCACGTAGCACTCTATAATTTTCGTGAAAGGTGTATTTCAGAGGTGGGTTTTACCTCTGTAAAATTACAAAGCATAGCTCTTTTCTTTCTTTTTTTGTAAAAACAGGGTTTAGAAACTTGCCAGGGTTAACGGCCGATGGCAACGCAGACAACGGAGTCGAGCGGCTGAGCGCGCTTCTCGCGCGTATTGATAGATGGCGTCAAGAACAGCGCCCTAATAAAGCCCTCGATAAAGGCGTTTTTTTACAAGTACCGCCAACCCTTGTTGCGGAAACGCGCAAGACGCGTGCCACGAGCGCAGTGCGCCGCCGCCATTCGCTTCCAATGGCGGCTCATTTTAGTGCTGCGCGACCATTTGCTTCCAAGGGTCGCTCGATACGCTTGCCTTGTGCACTGGCGCATTTGACTGCCACGGCACGACAATCTCCAAAACGTCAAGGGGCCTTCCGTCGGAAGGCGTAGCCGACTAGTGAAAGGAAGTGGACCACCCGCAGTCGAAATCCCTCGGCAGCAAGGGCGCCGTCGTTATGCAACCGCGTGTTCTTTTTATTTTAACGTGAAACGTTCTTTGGCTAGTTGTTAAAGTTTTTGTGAAACGGATAAAGTGAAGACGGATTAAGTTTCCCCGCTAAATTTCGCGGGAAAATTGACGTCACATGACCTCAAGGCCAGTTTCATTTCACCGCTAGATTTAGCGGAAAAAAATTCCGTCACGTGGCCTACACAAATTCCAGTTTCTCGGTAAATTTAGCGGCGAAATTTCCATCACGTGACTGATTTCAAGCGACGTCCTACACAAAATTAGTTTCCCCGCTAGATTTAGCGGGAAAATTGACGTCACGTGACTCAACGAAAATTACATTCCCTCTAAATTCAGCGGGGAATTTGATATCACATGACTTCATCTCACGTGGTTAGTTGCTCCGAATTTTGTGGCTTCGAATTCAGTGAAGCCGATTTAGTTTCCACTAGATTTAGCGAAAAAAATGACGTCACGTGACCTACACAAAGTTACCGCTAAATTTAGCGGAGAAACCTAATATTAACTTCACTTAATCCGGCTTCACAAAATCCGGAACAACTAGCCAAAAAGTTACATGTTAAAAAAAAACGCTTTGTATAGTTTGTATTAGGCTGTATATAGTGAATCTTGATGGCTCAGTAGCGAAGTTCGGCGTCGCTCGGCCATGTTCTTTATGGGCTGCCTGTGGCGCGCACTTCGCCTGTACCTGTGCGGGCGAAACGCACCAAAGGACTTCATGGTCGCCGACAAGATGATAGGGCGTCTTTTCGGAGGCTCAGCCTCCATGCACGCGCGCTCGTTGCCTTTAATCCTGGCCTCCTTTATACTGACAAAGCCTGGCAGATCGCCACGAGAAGCAGCCGCCGAAAGTGAAAAGGTAGAGCGGCAGACAATGGATGAGAGGAGAGCCGGAGTGACGGGCGCCCCGCTGCGGCGAGCGCCGAAACACGCTTGTCCCGAGCGATGGAATGTCCGCTCGTGCTCCTCGCGTTCCCGGGCTGCCGCTTCTTTTCCTCGTCGGGTTTGGAAACCATGTTTCGTGTCCTCGCCGCTGCAAAAGGCTGTGCGCTGACGACAAGGTTCCCCGAGAAATGCTCTGTGCTACCAGATCCTCGCGCTCCAAATCTGTGACCGGGCACTCTGAGGGCTCCGTCGTCGAACTGTCAGGTTTTGTGAGTATAGATAGAGGAGGCTATGATTTAATCCGTGAATTTGCCGGCACGGGCAACTCTCGAGGCTCACTCGAGACGTCGCAGTGTTATCGTGAAGCTACGGAGCTCACGCTACAGGTGGCACACCTGCAAGACTCTCCTGCCGTTTGCGATCCCGCGAGTGACTATGCGGGCTAAAAAGTGAGGAGAGGAGGAGGAGAGGAGAGCGCGCGGAGGCTAGAGCCTCGCGAGCTCCGACCGGAATCATTAGTGGTTAGACCCAAAGCTAGCTCTGCCTTTAGCGAGTTCGTTTCACGGCACTCGTGTCCACGCGTGCCCACTCGCGACGAAAAGCGAGTTCGTTTCGGCCGGAACTCCACGAGTGGTTGCACTCTCCGAGTTCGTTTCAGCGGCGGTACGCCACGCGTGCATGCACTCGCTGCACCGAGAAAATCAAGAGCTGCGCCAAAATGCAATCCCGTCATGCCTCGCTCCGGCGAGACCGGCGAGGAGTGGGTGCAGACGACGAGGGTTCGTCTGCTGCGATGTGTCGCGGAACCGAAAGGAAAAAAAAGTAGATTATCTGATAGAAATCGCGTCCCGCGGGCAACGGAATCAAACGCAAGCTTGAATTGTGAGCGTCTGCTATTTCATGAAGGAAGCAATTGACAAACCGTGCTTTATTTGGAGGTTTTAAGTCGTTCTGTTGCCGTACAAACGCTGAAATATACCAGTGTGTCAAGAAATGTTCCGAACAAACGCATCAGCGGCCCCCGAGATGTTTATCACCATCCGTGTGCGGGTGAAAAATTGAACATTTGTCGACAAAACTCCTCCAGCAGAAACCTCTGACTGCCCAATAAGCATCAGAGAAAGCCAAACATAGTGACTTTACCCGAGGCTTGGGCAACATCATCATGTTTAACATTTACCTACGTCAGCAGACTTGCCCCGTCGTATTTTGTTCGAGAAAGCTCTCGTTCTCGACGCCCTCACCAAGGCTATCTGATCCACCTGTAATGACGATCGAAATCGAAAGTCCCACGAAACGTTTTGCTGGATATTTCAACAGACTAGTTTTAAGCCGTACCCTTTTAGTGGTTCACGCATAATACCATTCTCAAACGGATCAAGCTTCTGCTCGGATAGCATCATCAGTTTTCTTCAGCGTAAACGGTTGTAAAAATTGAAAGATCGCAACCAGCTGCTTTGTAGACAGCTAGTTGCGGAAATTTACGCCGTCTGTAATTATCTCTATGACAGCCGAGTTGCTTGAAGTCATCGCAACTATAAACTACAGGTTGCAGCGACCAACGCTTGTAGATAAACGTTGGTAGCGACTGCACTCTTGCATTCCCACCGATCACTCCGAACAGAAAGGCGCTAGTTTCGGTTTGAGGTCGGTACCTTTTCTACAACATAGATGGCGGCAGCATCAGTCCTCTGCACTCGGTGCATTTCGCGAGTTCGTTTGAGTCCGGTTCTCCGTGCAACACTCTGCGAGTGCGATGCATTCTGGGAGAGAACTCGAACGGTGCCAGTGCGTGTGAAACGAACTCGCTATTTGTCTCTGCTCACTCTCTGAACGCGTTCGAATGCCAAACGCCGGCGTCCAGCGTTTTGGTATTTGCGTTCGAACGCCTTCGAACACTGAGTAGAGACAAAGCAGCTAGCCTTGTCCCACCCGCTAATATGATTCCAGTCAGTAATTTCAGTAATTAAATGTAATTTCATAAATAAAAAGAAGAAAAGCCAGAGCGGAAAGGCTCGAAAGGTTGCGCCATCTATGAGCGACGGCGGCAAAGCGGACAACCGGCAAACACAACACTCTGGTCAGCTACCGCCATCTATGAGCGACGGCGGCAAACAGAGTTCTGAGTCGACATTTCTTTGCGGGGGACACGATCCTGGGGATACTAGCCCTTAACAGCTCCGCTGCAAAAAACAGCCATGCGGACAGTTTAAGGGTTGTCTTTCTGATTTACTCAAAATAGGGACTTTTAGCTTAACCTTTACCGTGTTTCGTGTACCGCACTACCAGAAAAGCACGTATGCTTCAAAGGCTTCCGCAGTGCGGTACGCGGAACACGGTAACGGTTTGCTAAAGAGTCCCTTATAAGACTGATTATAATGATGCCTTACTGTCCGAAACATTTTTTAAAATTTTATTTAGAGACAGTTGTTAGCTGGAGATTTTTCGAGTTTGTCTTCGATTTTCTTTTGTGGAAGAAACAAATCGGTGTTAGTTTGTGACGTTTGTCGGTGTATTTTGGAAACACGAAACTCTGTTACCTTCTCGTGCGCCACGAGCATGGTGATCTGACGATCGCATGGCCAGTGCAGTCACGGCATTCGAGCCTACAGAGCGCAGCATAATCTGAATTCCAGGCAGTATAGCCCGTCTTGCACTCCGGGGCCAGAGGAGAAAAGGACGCTAACAAAAATGGACGAATTGAGCATTTTTCCCCATTCAAATCGTTAGCTATTTCTGGACGTACACTCAAAAGATCTCCCCAAAACCAAAAAAAAAAAATTCAAAAAGTTGTTTGACAACGTTTGTAATACTCGTTACACAAGCAGCAGCTCAAAAACCAAACGACGGAAAACGCACTAAAAAAAAACATTTATAGTAATACATTACGCATCACTACAATGACAACAATGAGAAAAACATGTTTAAACCATCCATACAGAACGCATGAATCAAAAAAGAAAACATTCAGCAACCTAGCTGAAATGTGAGCGTAAATCTGGTCTTGAAATCAAAAATGTACTTTTCTCATAAAATATAAAATTATTTAGAACCTAGAAGTATTGTTTAGCCATAAAAGGCAAAACAGACTCCTTTTATTTTATTTATAATTTTTGCCTGCTTCGTTTTATTTAGAACCCAATTTACACAGAATTAACTGGTATTTGTCGTCGCTGGCGCAGCTGCTAGGTTCCTGATGGTACCACTAGGTGAAAGGGGACACGTGAGCCATGGAGCACGTGGGGACCGCTCTGGGTCACTGGGAGAAGCAAGCAATCGCCACACCTACCCTTCTTTTCTGGTCGCTGACAAGGTTAAAACGGCAGGGTGCCTATTTCGAACGACCGGCCTTCGAGTTCGCACGCGTTGCCTTCCGTCATGCTTTGATTGCGCCTGCACGCTCGAGGCTCACGAGGCGCCGAAGCACTATCGAAAGCAAAACGCTCAAACTGGAAGCAGAAAAAAACCGGCAACGACCGTTATCTTTGAAGTTTTGAAATACATGAAATGCACTCTTTAGAGAGCGATCGTTTCAGGGAGTGAAGAACCCTTATTTTTTTCTATCAATTTATAACAGAGAAACCAGATTGGTGCGTAGGTTACGTGATATCAACTGCCCCCAAATTTAGCGGCGGAAGCTGCAGTCAGGTGACATCAGTTTCCCGCAAAAATTCAGCAGGGGAAACTAAATTGGATTCGAGATGGCAGACCACGTGACATATTTTTCCCGCCAACTTTAGCGGGAAACTGAATTAGTGTATATGTCACGTGACTTCAGGTCACGTGACGTAAATTTTCACTCTAAATGTAGCGGGAAAATGAATCAATGTGTAGGTCTAGTAACGTCATGTCACGTGACATTAATTTCCGGCTACATTTGAGAGGAGGCTGAGTTTGAATTTACTTGACGTGACTCCCATTTTTTTCGCTAAATTTAGCTCAAAATGCACACTGAATTTAGCGAAACTTTTGTCCCGCGGGCGGGCGAGACAAAAGTTTAGGAAAAGGGGTGGGAGGGGAGGTTCCGGCATTTTATGCTCTAAATGGCAACTCCGATTAATTCCACGAAATTTGAGTCAATGGTCGACTATATACCCCGAGGTAGTATAAACGCTTCTACGCGAATTCCATTTAAGAAAGAGTTTACTATTTTTTTTACGCAATCTTCATTTAAAGCTTACCACAAACCGATACCAAAACCTCGCCTGCGGTGGGCAACATTGCTGCTGTGTCGTCGCGTACATCTCTAACCACGTGGTACAAATCGTGACGTCACGTAGCAGGCGGCCAGGCGCATGCTCGGCGCAAGCGCAAAACTGTAGTCTGCTACGATCGGCCGTCTGCTACACCGAGCGACGCCTGTACTACCGCAGTCGCAGAATGTGTTTTAGCGCAAAAATTTGTTTTCCCCAAGGGCTTGTTTTGAACACATTAATAGAAAGTGAAGTTCAGTAATCCACACGTGAATAGGTCGCGATGGGTCTGTATGTAAGTACGCCGTGCTCCGCGTTGCAAAATGGCTCTCTGTTCCGCACGCGACATTCGCTGCCGGCAATGACGCATGCTCACACGGGAACACACAGGCACATGCACGTTCCGCGGAACATGTGGTCAACGATGAGTGTCCTGCAAGCGCCGCCTGTATACTCCCTTCACCCTTAAGCCGAGACTAGAAGCTCCGCCTTCAGCGCGAGCTTTCTGCCCTTGCTAACGCAAGTGTGAACGCGCAGGCACGCGCAACCAAAGCACTGCGGAAGCCAGCGACCTCGCGCTGGAGGCGGAGCTTCTAGTCTCAGCTTGAGGGTGAACGGAGTTATGCTTCGCTTAAAACGTACAAAACAAGCAAACGAATCTCCCTGAGATCTCTGAGCATGAAGTATGGATGCACAGGGTTGGCTGCGCCAACACGGAGGTACTGACTTCGCTGTTTTCCTCGCCGCGCCTCGCCCGCTAGGATTAGCAGATTTTGGTAATTTCGCGCACCTCGATTTGACAGTTTCATCAACTTTTCAGGCGGAATCAGATCGAACTATTTGGCGCGTGGTCTTTTTAGGCGATACTGAAGCGAATTGCATTGTTTTCTTAATATATAAAATGAACCGGAGTTGAACTTTAAAGCGCCTGCCTGCCGTCCTCATCCCGCGAGTGTCTGTATAACCCACCATAGTCCAGGTGGACGTTATTGAACCCGAGCCATGCCGCACTTCCGTTGCACTTCGAAAGTGCGGCTTCGAAGTTGAGTTGAGCTTTTGCGGGCCTTTGCCAGCGGGGTCGGGTCAAAACGAATGCAGCATTTCCGAGAAAAACAAAACAAAACAAAAAAAAACGTTTTTTTCGGAAAGATCGATGGCCCACGCTTGCTTGAGGAAACTCCCGCGGTGGGAACTCTGAGGAGGCGGGGCCGATATTGGCCACCGGGGTATACCACTTCTCCTCTCATTTTTCTCTACGCTTTTTGGTTTTTCACATTGGTCTGTCTCATCGGGGTTTGTATTGTAAATCGGTATCGAGTTCTTTTATTTTGCATTTTCCTGCTCGCGAAGTCTCCATTGAGTTCCGTTTACTTCTTTTCACTCTTGCGCCGACAACCTTTCTTTATTTCTAGACGGTTATTTCTTTTCATGTTCGTTTCGCTTTTTTTTTATCGGTTATTGGCACTACGTTTGTGACATTCGCGGCTAATTCGCGTAGAATTATACACGCAGCTGTGCTATCTTTTCGTCAAGGGCTTTTCCAAGCATTCCCGTGCAAGTAGTCGTTTTTTCGTTAATCTCTTTAACTCTTTTAACGGTCGGTTTTTTTCCCCATGTTTCCGAGTGATCGGGTTATGTTTCCAAAGGAATAGTAAAAACAGAACAAGGCCAACGCAGAGGTTTTTTTTTTTGTTCATAATTATCTAGTCTGAGCTTGTACAGTCCTCGCACGCCGTTCAGGTTTAGAAACATTGAATATAAAACTCGAAGGCAAAATTTGTCACCTTCATTCCACTCGGTTTCATTTTGGCGTGTCCGCTTCGGCAATATTCTGGCGGTTTCAGATTCCGAACCGGAGGCACTTTAAAGCGCTTCTTAATTAAATTATAAGCTTTCATCTCGCGAAAAAAAAAAGATCGGAATTGTGCAAAGTGGTAATAGGAAGAGCCGGCGCTCCGATTTGCACCACTACCAGAGCAGCCGACACCCGAATTGACCAACGCGCACCTATCACGTGCATGGAGTGTCTAATTTCGACAACTACAAAGAGACCCAGCAAAGCGAAACACCGCCCACTACGAATATAACGTTTATCGTTTGCCAAGGACATAATAAATAGCAACACCTCGCGCGGTTTGTCGTTTAGGCGAGCTTTCAAATATGTACCAGCCGCCTGTACTGGCGACGACCGTCAAAGGGTTAAGATAGCAGCTATGCGTATAGTTTAACTGATAATTTAAAACAACATATAGATCAGATAAAACGAATTGGCCTTTGTAGCAAAAACGCTTCGCGTATATTTAATTAATTTTTTTTTGCGTATAGGGGACGTTTGATGAATGAATGAATTAAGCACTTTATTTGGATTTTTTTGTTTTCTCCCGGTCGAATTTGTGTCGTGGGGAGGACGTTAAGGGAGCAGGACTCGAGTCCTGCCACTCGAACGAATCCGAGCAGCGTTGCAAGTGTCCGCCTCCAGACCTCCGTCGAGCCCGCGGGGTAAATCCACTGCTGCAGGTTCGTCAGAAGGGGTCAGAAGAGCTTGACACCTCTGCTACGCGGAAGCCATGCGGGTACAGAGGAACTGTTCAACGCCGGGTTTGGAATCGGAAAGTCGGCAATTGGGGCACGTCAAGTTCGGTGATGTCGGGTCCCGTCGATCTGCGCCAGCTTGGTCGTGCGGCAAGGTAAGTAGTTGCGTCACGGCGTTCTGCCGGGCTAGGAGTGGCGGCTCCTACGTGCGCATGGGACGGAAGAGGACTGTAGCGAACCCCTTAAAACCCGTGGGAAGCGGATCGGGGCCAGGGATCTCTGGAGACGCCAGGTGTTTGCGCCGGGTGAGCCGGCCTCTTTAGATCATCTCGTCCGGGTCGTGTAATGTTCGTCTTGCTGGGTATGGGCCGAAGGCGACGGGGGCTGCCGAGTTGTCTGCCACGGGCCATCCGCGGGGAGAGGGGAGCTGGCGGGCGGCTCGGCCATGGCTTTCTCGGATGTGCCGCACTCTGGCTGCCGGTGTGACTCCGTTTGCATTCGCGGAGCGCTTCCTGTGGGTCTGCGTAGACGCGAAAAATGTCGGCCGTCTGAAGGTGGGCTTGGTAGGGCTCCATGGGAGTTGAATTGCCACCAGTTCGGCGCTGTGGCGTTGGTGACTGTAGTCCGCCTCTCGTCGTACCAGGGGAAGGTGCATGAGCGCCGCTGCTTCTCCGTATTCGGTTGTTGGTGCGTCTGTGTACGCCACCGTGTGTTGCGAAGGGTGGCTCCTTAGCTGTTTTCTCCGCTCCATGCAAGTTGGCAAAGATTTGTCCTATGACGACTAGACAGAAACGTGTTCAATGCTCGAAGAAGCACGCCACTCAGTACACAGCTTATTGTGCCCCTAATGTTGTTTACGAGATTCCGCTAGCGTGCGGGCGCGTGTGTATTGGACAGACTGGGCGGTGTTTTAACGAAAGGGCGCCTGAACATCGTCTAGCCGTTCGTAACAAAACGGGAGGACACCTTGCAGTACACTGCATGCGGTGCGAATGTGATCCCCTGTTGGAATTAACAGATATTATTAAAGGAGCAGACAACAAAGATGAGAAGGAAATAGTTGAAGTGTATTTTATAAAGTCCTCAGGTGACAGCTGCGTCAACTGCCTTCGACTTTACTAAATGACAAAGAAGTTTCTTTTCTGGGTGGTTTTGTGGAGTCACGTTGCATTGATACGATTATTTAAATCATTGTCATCGGTAGTGTTTTTATCAGATGTGGTTGGCGTGATGGGAAAGAGTGTCCACGCATGGGTTCTGGGTGGTTTGGCTTGATTAAATCAGTTGAAAGTTAGCGCCAGTCCGTGTTGCACAGTACGTGTCTCTTCTTCGTCCGTGTCTTTTTGCGCTTTTTAGTTCTCTAGATCGCAATGAACCAACTAGACCAATCCAAAGTTTTAATTCTACACTTAAGGAGTCTATGGCGGCCACGTTTGCATGCGGAAGCCGCTGTAATGTAGACGCTGAAGCCGATGTCGAAGCCGTAGACGTAGACGCGGTCGCCACACAGTCCATCGCACGAAGCAGACAACGAGCAGGGATGAAGTCCGAAACGCACATTTTGCACACGGCGCTCCCGTGATGACATCACGCTGATGACGTATGATGACGCCTCATGACGTATTTTTATGGCCATTGTTCGGGCACAACAAGGGCGACGCCGCTTGTTTTTCATGTAATGTGACAAGTAAGGTCATCCTACAGGTCTAAGACGACTACTAGGATGACGGCAAGGACGACGTCAAGGTAATGGGACAAGGAAAGTCGCCCATGGAGCGGCGCGTGCCGCGCCATCGCGTTTTTATAGTCTTTTTCGACGTTTTTTCGCTTAACGGGACAATTAAGGCTTTCGCCTTAATAATATAAAATATACATTACATAAATATATAAATAAATGTGTTCTAATGCTAATAATGCTCATAAAGATGTCGGGCGTCGAAGTGTCAGTGTAGATCAGCTCGCCATAAGTATGACGTGCTTGATGTGGCTTTTTACTTTCTATAGAGGGACGAAGTCGGGACTTCGTTTCTTTAGGGAAACAGGAACAGGTATTAGTATTTACTCACGTTTTGTGAGGAGTGTATGCTATTCCAACATTGTGCTCACCTCACACAATGTCGTATTAGCGTCATAAACAAAAACCGCCGGAAAGACAGTGAAAAAAAAAAGACACCCACAAATGTCGACATTGTGACCACACTTATTCTGCAAAATATTCAAATATTCCTGATGACTGCCCTTCGCTTGCTTGACAATGAGCTAGCTTATTTGATGCGCTGTTTTAGCTGAAGCTTTCGGCAGTTTGTTTTTGCTTGTTTTCTGTAGCTCACCTGAAACGTGTTTAGTATGTTTCTGATAGTATCGAGTGACGGTGTTCAATTACTTTATTGATAGTAACGTGTTGATCTCTTCCCACAGG
Organism: Ixodes ricinus; assembly: GCA_037355805.1. NCBI lineage: Eukaryota > Metazoa > Arthropoda > Arachnida > Ixodida > Ixodidae > Ixodes > Ixodes ricinus. The sequence continues at coordinate 9,895 of JAZHYW010048023.1, read as the reverse complement.
TGCGACATCAAAGATAGAATTTAACCACGTACCCATGAGGGCATTCATGTGACGTTTTGGATATTCGGCTCCTTTTGGCAACATAAATGTATATTATATTCATCGTCCACCAAAAACTGGAGCGAAGATAGTGAGCTGGAACCACAATTATCCATGGACACCTCGACAACAGGAAAGTTTTACATAGAGAGTGTGCCTGCTGTTCGCAAAGATCAAGTGCTACGAGCTTTCACTCCAGTCAGTCAAATCGGTGCACGGACTGAGGTGACCATACTTATTTTCGGATATCAGAATGCGAAGGCCACCCATTCTCCTAAAACTTAGAGAAAGTACAAAACCAAAGAAAGCAGAGCATTTTCCAGTTGGCGAGGTGATGTTTTAAGCGTTGATGAGTTCGCTTTTAAAGACACGCATTCTCTTCAGCTTGTTTTGACAAAAAGGCGCACGCAAAGAAGCAGAAGAAGAAAAAAAAAAGAAGGAGAGAGGCGTACAGCCCGATGCGCAGCCCGAATCAATTAGGCCTTGTATACCGTACGCGCAATCGAAATACAAATTAAAGCGCGGCAGCGCCGAGAAGCAGGCGGGCTCGCTCTAATTACCCAGGAAAAATAGCTTAGTCATGATGACGAGCCCCGGCTCGCGTTCAGCGTGGAAGGCCGAACAATACTTAAGGGGCCCGGAGAATCCTGCGGGCAATGGAAACCCATAGGCCTAATGATCGAGGAGCTCGCAATCAGCTCGCATTGGGGATCGTGGGGGAGTGAGGCCGAGGGCGAAATAGGGGAAGTGGGAAGCAGGCTGCACTCATTATGTATACTGCACCCGTTGATGCCCCTCGCCCCGTTCGTCCCGTGGCTTCAAAACTGGGTTCGCCGGATGATCCGTGTCTGAGGAACTCTTTCTGGGCTGATTTTTGGGAACTCGCTTTCTACCGGCGGCAACTGCGTCGGGCAAGTTCATGAACGGAAGTCTCTATATCGCGTCGCTGCGTTTCGGTTCGGGTGCGATCGCTTTTAATTTCGGTTATGACCGATGATTCTTTTTTTTTATATATAGCAATCCAAGTTGAACACGCCTTCCGAACACCCAGGTTTTACTCTTACCGGCATGTTATTTACTATCTCTGAATTCAAAATAGCTGTTGATGAAAAGGCAAACAATGTTCTGCCAAAAGCAACATTCAAACTTTCCCGCGCTTATTAGCGGGGACACGTCACATGTTGCAATCTTGCAAATCGAGAAGACACGCTAAAAACGCGGTATTTAGCAAATGTTTTTTGTTTTTCTTTGGTTCGTTGCCGTGAGCATCTCCAGCATTCATTTCACGTTGTCAATTTTTATCTTACCCGTCGGCAACGCACCGTACTTCAATATAATACAGCATTTGGCGTCGCGTTTTTAGTGTCGCCTCTCAGTATCTCTGACTCAATTCTTTAATACGATAACTTCAGAAAATAAAATTATTGTCTCTTGCAATTTGTTACGAGTTCCAATCTGCTTGTTAATTTGTGGAAATTTATTAATTCATCTTATACCGCAGACCTTTACGGGTCCAAACAGGATGTCGGAAAAATCAAAATAAATAACGCTACATAAACAGTGGTTATAAGGAAAGAAAATTCGAAACATACTGCAACACAAGGAAGTTCACAAAACACAAGTCAACGCGTCACATGGAAACAAAAGTCAACGCTACATGAACATTTCTTACATAAAAATTACCCTAAAAATATAATGCCATGCTGGAGCACAGGCACGTGACATAGATAATATAATTTTTTTATATCTAAGGATTATTTCAAGCTTTTTTAGCATTAACATTAATACAATTTCATCTAGTACTACCGATTTATATAGGCGCTAAGGCATACACGCATATTACAAAACAAACAAGATGCTCGTAGTGAAAAATATTTATATGAAATGTTGTAATGACGATGACATATCAGGCAAAGAAAACAATTCCTGCGGTAATGAATTACAGTCACTTATTGTTCGTAGAAAGTACGAAAATTTAATTATACTTGTACGTGCAAAATAAGGTGTTTACGAGTAATAGTGACTATGGCTGTTGACCTTGTTGAAAGCTGGCTAACATACGTTCTAGGATTAAGTGAAATAATTTTGGGGCAAATCAATGACTATCCAACAATTTTCCCCGGAGCTTCTTTTTGAGCGTGAGAGGTGCAGTGTCAGAACTCGTACAGCTACGGGGGCCAGTTACTGCTTGCGAAAATGTACTAAGCCGGTGTGCGGCGAAAGCAGTTCAGCGTTGCAAACTGACCACTTTCGCAAGTGCGGAACGCATGCGCGGTGAAGGCTTATTGTTCGCACGTTGACTGCTTTGTGGTGGGCTTGAAATATTCCCGACACCATGTTAAGCAGCCGTTTATTGTAGATTGTGGGTAGATTTCGAGCTCGAAAATACCACAAGACCATCTGCCCAATGATGCACGCAATGGGAGTGTTCCAGCGCAAGCCGATAGATGGCGCCAGTGTGCCGGAGGGTAGTCTCGTCGTAAGCGTTCCCCGGTGGTTGAGACGCACCCGATTCCACTCATTCGCTAATGTGTGAATTCAGATGGAACGCAGCAACGGTTAGCGTCCACCAGACGACAGTTCGTTGAATCAATGGCACGTTCGTACTCACCGGTTTTATTATTTTCAGCTAAAGCCCCTTGATGTTTCAAAAGTAGCACAAGGTGCGTCGATGCACGAGGCACGTGCAATGTGCAGCCATTGGGAAGATCATGGCGGCACAGCGCAGCACTAAGCTAGATTTCAGACGCCATGTTCTTCCCAGAAATGGCGCGCGGCACGTATCTCGAGCATTTCCACAACAATGAACGGCGCCACTTTTCCCAGGATAAAGGGGCTTTATTTTCAGCTAGAGTTCCTGTATTGGCGACGTGCGCGATCAAAAGCGTCGCTCTGGTTGGCCTGCCACGATTGGCCGAATGCTGACTATGACGTCAGCAAAGGATTCCCATCGACGGAAATAAGACGAGTGTAAGAACTTTAGTCTTGACGGTGTTGGCACTGTTGCTTTGAGAGCGGAATGATTCCCAGCTTCCACCGTGCTAATTACAAACACCATCGAACTAGTTGTTCGCGAGGTAATGACGTCACGAGAGGACACCATAGGAGGGCGCCACCAAAACATCTCGCCGCTAATAGACCTATTGCTATATTACCCAAGCATCAAGGAGAATGCAGGGATTGGTGTTCCACGCGCCGCACGTGCTGGCCTCAGCGAGATAGTAAATTTTCCAAAGCAAAAACCTAAAACAAATTGTATCTTGCACGCGCGTTCGTCAACGCATTACTTTGGTTATTTACTTCGAATCTTTTATACGGGGAAAGCGTGCGCGTGTGGCGCGTGGAACACCAATCCCTGCATTCTCCTTGATGCTTGGGTAATACAGCAAATGGTCTATTGGCGACGTGAGCGATCAAAAGCGTCGCTGTGGTCGGCCCACCACAATTGGCCGAATGCCGACTATGACGTCAGCAAAGGATGTCTCATCGACCGGAGCTAAGAGGAATGGAGGAACTTCAATTTTGACGGTGTTGGCTGTGTTGCTTTGAGAGCGCTAGGATCTCAGGCTTTCACCACGCTCATTACAAACACCATCGAACTTGCTGTTCGCGAGGCAATGACGTCACGAAAGGTAATCGAACGAGGGCGCCACCGAAATATCTCGCCGCTAATAGGCTCCCTACGGGAGCCAGAGTTGCGCGTTTGATTCCACGTGCCGCGTGCCGCCCTCGCCGCTATTCGCCGAGATCCGATCACGTGAGGAGCCGGATCAAGTGTCGTGCAGCAAAGTAGACGTTGCACGCGCCCCGGCGTACGTTCCCCTGCTTTTGAGCGCACCGCGCGCCTCGAACGCGCGGCGCCGCTATTCGCCGAATTCAGTCACGTGAGAAGCGGGATCAACAAGCCGTGCAGGAAAGCCGGCGCTCCGGGTGTGAACGCGCAACTCTGGCTCCCGTAGGGAGTCTATACAGGAACTCTATTTTCAGCAAGATACGCCTGCCATCTCGCGGGTTTTTAACGAACTACTGGAAGGGTCGTTGTAGCGTTGGCTTTTAGGGCTCTTCTAAAGAAAGCAAAGAAGGAACTAAACAAGAAAAACCCAGCAGGAAGAGGAATATTAATGAAATATGACACAATTACGCAATGAACTGCTACTTAAAAGAAAACAATACGCAGAGCGAATAAAATATTTACATTTCTGCGTGTGAACCTGTCGTGTTCCGCCGGCATGACCGGTATTGTCCTGGAAAAACTGGAACATCACTTACAGCAGCTGAATCTATTCCCAATAAGACTCGTGCATTATTAGCTCCTCCATCTCTCGGCGGTCGCACGAACTACCGAGCCTCCGCACCATCTTTGAGGCTTCGCCTAAAAGGAACGCGAAGCCGTAGCAGCACTCCGACGGGCCGTCATCGAGCGTCTGCCAGAGACGGACAGACCAAGGTCTATGGCGGAGACGCGGACCGGGAGGCGGAGAGGAGGGCAAGGATCCTGACAACTTTCTTGGACTGCATGTCCGAGGGGGAGCTCAGAAACTAGGCTACCGCTCCCCTCCGGCACCCGGGCCTGCCGCGCTGCATATTTCTCCATCGGCCTCACAACTACCATCAGAACCATCCGCACCAGCGGAAGTCCTTCGAAGCTCGCCCAGGCTCTCAGCTACCGGTGGCGCACGAGAAGACAAGCTGAATGTTAGGATGTAGACTCGTGTCAGGGCTCTCAATTTCCAATACCCGTCAATTTCTTCCTTTCTTCCACCTTCTCCAACTCTGCCTGCACAGCGTTTTGCAAGTTAGTTCTTATTTTGATTATTTCTTTTTTCTTGGCGGTGGTGTTAGGAATTTCAAAATGCATTATAGGGAGTATCCACTGGACACCATATTTGTGTGGGCTGTTTAGAGCGCATGCTCAAAACGAGCTATGCATCATAGCCTGCTAAGACGGGCACTCTGTGATAGTGCGGACTGCACGTTGCAAAAAGAACTGTGGAAGCTCGCCATCAGCACGCGCTCAGCATTCGCGCACACAGCTATGGCCGCCAGTGAATACTCCTATATTAGCAAGTCTGGATCAGACAGCTGCCTTGGTTCTGTTGAAAATTACCGAGACGACACCAACAATCTGGTCACCGGAAAAACTGTTTCCCGCACACAACGTGACAAGCAATGCAAGAAGTAACCTCGCGAAAGAATCGACCGTTGCCCCGGTGTCTTAGAGTGGCAGTCGTTTGGGTTACTGTGGACGCAACCGACACAAATGTGTGAAGCAGGCTTAAACAGCCATTAATACAGTAATGTATTTAGAGAATTTGACATATATCTAGAAAATTTGAGAGCCCGCGGTAGAAGCAGGCGGAGCTGGCTCTGCCATTTCTCTACTCGGATAGACCCAGTAAAACGCTACGATTATTCCAAGCTTCGCTGTAAAAGCATCAGATTTAAAGAGAAAGAACAACGCAGTCTGTGTACTTATTTGGTTAGGTTTATCATTTCTCCATTGATTGCTCAGCGAAACACAGCAGCAGTACAGCATCACTTTCCCATAGTAGCGCTCTATTTGTATCCTCAAACACGGGTAACCGTGTTTGAGGCTGCGCATGGCCTCCGAGATTTTTGGCGCGCAGGGTTCTGCGCGCCAAATATCTTGGAGGCCATATAGGCTGCGAAAGAAGGTTGGCGCAACGTCCGACAGGTGGCGCGCGGATCTGAACAAGATCTTAGACGTCGCTTCCCCCCCCCCCCCCCCACACACACACACACAAAAAAGAGGACATCGAAAAAAACAAGTGCCAGCAACGTCATTTGAAATAGCCTTTAAGGTAATAAAACGGGACTATAGACCTTTCCAATGTTTACAAAACCACAGTAGAGCGTGCGATCTTCACAGCCCCGCACGTGCGTTTTCGTCGCTTCGGAGTGCGAGCAAAGCACACGCCATACGCACGAACACTCAAAATAGCACCAGCCACAAGCTCTTTTTTGGAAAGGTGTATACTCTGTTTCACCTTATGATGTACCGCAGGAAAGGCTACAAGCGCGAGCTCCTTGCTCTAGGGCACATCTCGGCGGCACAAGCTCTCGTGCAGTAGGGGCAGCTCCCAACGCTATGAGCTCGCACTTCTAGTCTTCCCTGCGGTACAACATAAGGTGAAACGGAGTATAAACTGAACTAAACCGAACACGGAGACGTCAAACTCGGCGTAAGTTTCTGTACCAACTGTGTATGTTACTTTTTGTACAATGGAAATAGTTTGACTGGTCTTCGATTTTTCCTAACGATAATAATCACATGGGGACGGCAATATTTGCTTCGCACTCTCATTTGAGTGCCAAAGCTATCGTTCTTCTAAAAAAAACAAAAAAAAAAACAAAAAAGCTTTTACGTTGGTTGAACATTGATGTTCGCTCTCATATATTCAATGTTTGGAATTTAGGCGCGTCTTACAAATTACAAGTGGGAACAAATATAAATTTAATGCCACATCTAAAATGAACTTAAAAATCTCAAAACATACAAATTGAAATAGCGTCTCTTCGCCTGCCCTATACATTTTTATTGGGTGTCTCAGACAAGCAACGCCGGTGCACTCGTCTAGGAAATGACCTCCATTTCTCAGTGCCAGTGCACTGGAGTTATCGGTGCAAGATATCTACCAAAACATTTATGAGGCAGAGATGGAACACAATATTCTCCATCGCATATTGCTAGCCTAAAGAAATAGGTTTTGGTGTGTTAAAAAAATACCATAACGTCTGCAAAAAGTTTTGACTCGTATGCCAGCGACCAACAAACAAAGAAGCCCGGTGTCTGCAGTGATTTTCTCGCACTTCCGTCTCGTCTCAGGGAGTACATGATTTATGACACACGCGAGCAGCGGTGTAACAATCACGCTAACGGGCGGATGGCGTGATCAAAGACGGCATATTCCAGTGCCCCCGAAACATTTACAGCGTCGGTCCCCGTGGACACGAGATATTGACGCGTCTTTCATCTGTTGCTGTGGGCTTCCGGTCTTGAAGGCCCCAAGTTTTATGCACGGCCTGCAGTGACGTCATCACTCTGTGCTGGTGGTCAATGTAGATTATTCCGACCTGTTTTCGAGGTGGAAAACGAATTCGGTGGTGCAAAAGCATGCTACAGAAGGTCCGCTCTCAACAGCAGGACCACCACAATGGCTGCTGATGTGAAGTCCCTGCAAGACATGTTTTCTAGGAGACAACGTTACTCTAGGAGCGCAATACTGCGTATAGACGCGTTGCAGCAGCTCTGCATGGGCGCCGCCATGACCGACCTTCGTTTACTTCACTTTATCATTACCGTGGCAGGCCAGGTATTGCCCTTCTAGATTTTATTGTGCTAATTCTCCCCAGGAGGCGTGTCAATGCCCGTTTCAGTGGTTCGGCATCTCGGTCAGACAAAAGAAAGTCAGCAATGGCATCTGTAATCTGGCGCGTTTGCAAAAGCGTGGCGACGTGCGCGACCGAAAGCGTCGCCGTGGTCGGCCTTCCACGATTGGCCGAACGCTGACTATGACGTCGGAAAGGGGATTTATCATCGACGGAAAGAAGAGGAATGAAAGAACTTTAATTTTGACGGTGTTGGCAGTGTTTCTTTGAGAGCGCAATGATTTCAAGCTTCCACCACGCTCATTACAAACACCATCGAACTTGTTGTTTGCAAGGTAATGACGTCACAAGGGGGAACCATAGGAGGGCGCCACCAAAACATCTCGCCGCTAATAGACTTTTCTGCGTTTCATGCTTAGCATACAACACTCTGCATGTTGCTGGTGCGAGCGCATGTATTTCACTCCTAGCGTCTCACTGGCACGAGAGCTCGTTCAAATGAACCGCAATATCGAGCCACGCTCTCGCGTCAGCAGCTTTCATATAGCGTCGTACACGAAGTGTGGAGCGGGGTATAGTGGCACAAAGTGAACTGACCTGATTGGATTCTCGCGTTTTATGAATGCATGTTCGTGTTTCTTGTTTCATTATCTTTCCCACCTAATGCGTAGCGCAAGTTCGTGTGCGTCTTGCTCGGGGGTTGCGGTGACGTCAGAACGCCGAGATCTGGTTGGCTGTGATCAACGTAATTAGTTTAGCTCAGTTACAGAACTGTTCATAGACGCTGTATGCACGAGCAGTACCCCCTCTCACTCACCACGACTCGCCACCCGTCGTTCGACGCGCCGGACGGCTGCTTGTGGTAACTGCAGTGTGTTCTATGGGATACGTACGTTTCGAAGCGCAGCCTCTAGATGGCGTTCCAGCTCTGCTCTACGGAACGACACAGTCTGTAAATGGAAATCTAGATGGCGCTACGAACGACGAGAGGCGGACTGAAGTGAGTGAGGGGGGGCTACTCCTTTCGCCGGGAGTTCTTCAACTGAGGCAATCTAGTAACGTTGGCTGTGATGGAAGGGCAGTGCGTAGACCTCAGTGCTAACTGTCTGGAGGTCTACCCACTGTTCTTCCAATAGCCACCCACTCAGAGCTCGGCGTTCTGACGTCACCTGCTGCAAGGAGCACACGAACTTGCGTTCCGCGCATAGCAATGTCGCTCGGAACAGGATCGGTAGCCGAATGTGCTAACGCACAGCAGCTCGGACAATGTGGAGCCGAATTTCGCGCTGCAGAACCCAGGAATCTGTTTCGGTATACAGGGTGAGGTCGAGAAAATGAAACCAGGTTTTTCGGCTCGCGCAAATGAACTACGCATTTCAAAAAGGCTCAAACTGCGGTGAGAATGTGATGCTAGCGGTGCTGATAAGATGTGAAAGTTCTTGAGCACATGACATTACCTGAATCAAAAGTCACAGAAGAAAACCAAAATCTCGTCGATGAGCCGATGTCCACGTAAGCATAATATTCATCAAGTCGAAATTCCAGATTGTGGGCGCGGGTCAGCCATCATGTCAGTGAAAAAAAAACTTCTAGGCAAGAACGAAAACAACATTGTTTTTCTAACGGACAAGTGTTTTCACTGAAATAAATGCTACAGGCGCGCACAATCTTAAATGTCGGTATCATGCAAATTAGGCTTAGGTGGTCGTCGGCTCATAGATAACTTTCGCTCCCCTTTTGTATATTTTGATCCAGCTCACGTCATATGCTCAAACTTTCTCATTTTATCGCCACCACTAGCGTCCATTTCTCACGGAGTTTCAGCAGATCTCTGCGATGCGTGCTTATTTATAATTATAGCTAAATAATTATATTTAGCTATAATTATAAATAGGTTATTTTACCATATAAATATAGTGGGAGCTGAGAAAAAAAGCTGTCTAAGCAGCTTGACTGGTCCTCAGACCCCTCACAGGTACACAGCGGTTGCAAAAGCATACACAAGAAATTATATAAAGCAAAAAACAATAAAGGCAGAAGGGCAAACAAAAAACACCTACGAGGGAATCAGTGTAATCAGATAATTACTTTGATATCAAAATATCTCCTAAGATCAAAGCAAAGAGTGAAAAAGAAAACCTACGAGGGAATCAGTTTACTCACATAATTACTTTGATAGAAATATTTCCTAATATCATACATGCTACAGGATTCTACATCAAAATGAGACCGGATCATTTTGTTCAAAACGTCGGCAGTGTTTCTTAATCATCTGCAAACCATAGTCAGTACTAGATGCATCTAATACCCAGAAAGGCGGGCCGAAAATGCGGGTTTCGTTCACAATCTCTCCCTGTAGATTATCATCGTGCTAGTGCGCGGTCATGTACCACAACTGCTTGATGCATGTTAAAGCCCATTCTAGCAGTGGTACTGCACTGAATAAATTTTTCATCTGCAGCAGACAAATCAGACGCCCATTGGGACGGAATAATTTTCAGCTTTC
>JAZHYW010048018.1:0-14755 GCA_037355805.1 Ixodes ricinus | reverse complement strand
AAGCGTTACACCACCTGCGACTGGATTGTTATTCTTCAACCGTAAGTGGTTAAGCAAGTCGGCCGAGGTGAGGTCGAGTCGTTAAGCGTCAGATTGCCTGAGGTTCTTTGGCCCGGGTTCCGGACGTCAGCCAGTTGAAAACACATTAGCAAACGATTCCTTTTTGTGCTTCATCGTTAGAAGTTGGAACCGAATTCCTGCAAGATGAATCGCGATTTGATTGAGCTGAAACACGGTCTGATCCGTAATCTTGCCGGCTAGCAGCTCTCACGCGAGCGGTAGATCTGCTCGGCGTACTTTAATCTTGCTCCGGCTCATCGCTTAGAGTACGATAACTCCATTAATCGTAGTCTGCTGCTCCGATATTGAGTTGCACAATAGGATAAACTCGAAATTGTTTGCCCTGTTCCTCCGCGCAACTGCACGTCCGTTGCTTACGCACGTCACGTGGTTCGCACATACAATTACTATGTCGAGCACGTGTGGGTTGTGCGATAAGCATTGCTGGTTTGCATTTTGAGCAGCTGAAATTCATTCAGAAAATATCAAGGACACTATCTTCAGAAACATATGGTACTTGCTTTTTGGTTCTCATAAAGGCCAAGTTTTCGCGTCTGGTACACTGTTATCTTATCTACCTAGGTTCCTAACCACTCATGTTCATCTGTGCTCTTAAGCACAATTGAAATTACTCCCCTGCTCGTATTAGACACAAGCTGAAATGCAATGAAAACTGATTTGAGCTGCACCCAGCCTTCTCCAGATTGTAGTTTTAGCTGCTCCCAACCTGCTCCAAATCAGCTGTTTCAGCTGCTCCCGTTGCTGCTCCGAAGTGCATTTCATGAGTTCCACCCCTGAATTACTTCTGAAGATATTTCCGCAATGCGTAAGTTGCATCGACTTCGGTGATACTAGAATGCTTCATTTGCAAACAACAGAAGCAAACAAAATAAAATTGCAGTGATATTCTATGCAGCTCACAAAGAGTATAATCACTGGTGCATGTTACAATATATTTTTAGACAAATTAGCAAAAAGAGGAAACTCTCTACCTATAGTCACTAGGCTGATAATCAAATCTTTTGTTGGTTTCATAATGAACGCTTTCGATGCGCTGTTTTACTAAGCTCAACGAGTCACTATATCCGGAGTTGACTTTAATCAAATGTTATATTATACGCAAAAGAATGACTGAATAACAAGGACGGCTGACATACAGTAGGCATGGCATTTGCCACAACTTCTTCTAGTCGGGTACCTCAAACGCTGTATTTAAAGATGGCTAAACTTCACAAAGAAAGGCACAGCTGTACACGAAGAAGCACTAGACTGTCTTTATCGTGGTTGTTGACTATTTTATTCTTCATATTAAGTTCCAGGAACCGCTTCAAAAAGGCGTACAACTTCGGGAGGACTCATTGTTTGTATTTTAAGAGCTCATCTTGCTCGTAGCTTGTTTCCAGTCTTGTTGCAATCGCTATGCTCATGAAAGGGTCGGACTCTCGCGGTTCTTGCCGTTGCAGGGTCAAACTTAAATACAATCCCCGAAATGCTGCGTTTTTTCTATCCTCTTTTCATTTATTTTTGTTTGTTGTTTCCTTTGCTTTTTGAGTCGGCATCTTCGGTTCTGCGCTTTTTTACGTTCATTGTTCGCCCGTTTCCGCTTCAAGTTTCCGATAGGTTCAACTTTGCGCTGGGGTGTGCGGATTATTATTCCCGTAAACAATTCCAGCGACAATTTTTTTTGTGCAAATATTTGAAAATGCATTTTCGATAATACGAGTACAAGATACTGAGAAATGTAGCTAAGATAGAGTAGCAAATACTCACGATCAAATGTATCTGCAAGGTACCAAATTACTTCGAAAAGTAATTGAAACACTGTATCTTGAGTAGAGTATTTGAGATAGTGACAAGTCTGGTACGGCTCTCACATGTTCCAATCAGGTTTCCTTCGTATCATATTTGTGCTTCGAACATGTCTTCAGACGGATGGATGGATGGTTGTTAATGGCTGTACCCTTTGTAAGGGGCGGTAGCTTGCACCACCTAGACAGTATTTCGAAGACCAATGTTGCGGAACTGTCATAAAGGAAAAACACGACTCAGACAGTGCCTACAGACTGTCTTTTTACCGCGGAGCTGTTAAGGGCTAGGTTCCCCAGGATCGTGTCCGGTACCAAACAGTCGTCGACTCAAAACTGGTTTTCCGCCGTCGCTCAGAGGTGGCTGTAGCTGTCCAGTGTGTTGTGTTTGCTGGTTGTCTGCTGCTTGTCACCGTCGCTCATAGATGGTGGCAACCTTTTCCGCCTTTCCACTCTGGCTTTGCCGACTTGCGGCCAGCCATTACTTGATTCCCACCATAGTACTGCTTCGCTGGTTTTCCCTCTTCACCAAAGTGGAAAGGCTGAAAGTTTTTGTATGATGTATTTGTTTTTGTATGTGACCGCGGCTTTCATAGAGTCTCGAGCGACTAAGTTCCCCTGCTGCCCTGAAGCTTTGAAGAAACTGTGGCGCCTCATTTTGGGTAGTACAAGCTCACCTGATTGGGACCCTTACTACTTGTGGCGCCTTCGCTGGTTTCTGTTTTCCTTTCTGTGTAGTGCTAAAGAAATTATATAAAAAAATCGCCTTTCGACTTCCGAAATAGACTGGATTCACTGCCGCAAGGCAATCAGAGAAGTGCCATACTTAACCACCACTGCTAGGATACGCGTCTCTTATCTCAGGGTCCTGACGTCAGAATATCTGGAGTCCCGGTGTAATAATCGACACTACGTCATCATATCAGTACGTTGTTGTTTATTTTGTTTCCCCTCACTTTCCTATAATCAACGTATCAACATTGTTACAGCTGAAGCGCCCAGTGAACTCCATGACAATTGCAGGATCGCGTTATCTCACTCCGCGAATACGGCCATCGGACGGCCATCTTGCGACCCAGAAAGTCGACCTTTTGTAGCGTTGCTGAGGCTGGGCGGCAGCGTCTAGGAAAACATCTTTTCTGCTCGTTTACCATTCGCCTAAGAAGTCTTCAAAACTTTGTATAAAATGTCGTAGTTCCCTTTCCTTTAAGAAAAAGTGAAAATTTTTGCGAACGCGATCAGCACAGCAGGAAAAAGGTGCAATCGTCGAATGCAATTTCCGGTGGCGCGATCGAAGGGTCTTGGCACGCCGAAGTGCTGCGTCTCTGTTCCTTCGAACACCTGGATACCAATCAAGAATCGACGCCGTGGGGAGGTTTTGGAAGTGTGACACGCGTAAATGTCCTTACTGCATACATATTGGTTATAAAGTTCTGAATCATATAGCTGTTCCGCCGGGTTGCTATAAATAAAGAATAAAAAAAATCAGAGGTTGCCATTATAAGCCTTATTAACCATGAGTATGTTCCAAATCTACTTGAATGGTTCAAATCACATGGCATGACAGATGGAGCAACGACTGTGGAGCAGCGGAAGGTAGGTTTTGAAAAGCAAAAGTTTGACTTTCCTCCCCCTCCCCTCCCTTTTTCGTCGCCCCTGGATCAAACTTGCTCCTGGACCGCGAGTACCGCAAGTTCCAAATATGTCTTCACGCTCGATGCACTCCCGAAACACATCCACACGGTTTTGATTCTTGATCGGTGTCCAAGCTTGCGAAACCAGAGACATTTTGGCGTGCCAAGGCATATCGATTCCTTGATCAAGCCGCGAGACTTGAACAACTGCTCTATCAGTTGCTCCTGGCGACCTAGGTTGCTGCTAGTTTACTTGGCTATATACGCCTAAAGCGCGAATTTAGTCGTGCAGTGGACGCGAATATAAATATGCACCAACCGACCAGGGTGGTGGAATTCTCGACTAATCAAGGCTACGATGCAGCAGTTCACAATAGGTATTTGATTATTTAAGAAACAAAACGTTGTGAGCAACTATAACTGGGCTGCCATCGGACGTGATTTCTTCGAGTAGATTTGAAACATAGCCATGGTTAATAGTTTATAATATCAACGATAGCTTTTTTCTTCTTTATTGATAGCTACTCACCAGAACACCTGGACAGTCCAGAACTCCGCGACCGATATGTGCAGCAATGACATTTACGTAAGCGCCGCACGCTTTCAAACCTTTCCCGAAGGTTTAACCAGTGCCTCCTATATAAGTTACACTATGCCTGTCAGCCTCTCTCCACGAGGTGTCCAGGCCCGATGCTTCACCTCACAACACGCACGTACTGCTAGGTAGCGCTGCCTGGCGGACATTCGTTTTTTCTCTTTTTCTAGAATGCGGTATTTACATTATTATTGAAGATATATCAAATATATGTTTTTTTTAACAACATGTGGAACACTTTTCTGGATGTAATCGCACTGATTCAAACGAGTTTCGCTGAGACAAAAATACGAAACTACGAAACAAGCACGGCCAGGCTGCGCTTTTGCAGCGCGAACGTGGAGAACGCTTGGCCGCTTGACCGTCTGCTTTGCGGCAGTTCGGGCCTTGGCGGTTACCTTGAATCGCGCGCATAGAAATAGCTTGCGGCGGGTCGTGTGCGGGTGAAAAGGTAGGAGAATAAGGGGTAATATTCCGTTGAAAATGGCGAGCTGGTCCCGAGCTGTCCGTCAAGGACATTTAGATTTCTTGCTGTCGGTGCTGCTGGGGCGACATCATTGGACCTCCTACGGAAGAGATGGTTGGCTTCACTACACGGCAGGTTTGTACGCCTAGGCGGCTCCACCGCACTGCAGCCACACGTACTGTTTGCCCTCTCCCTTCCGCTTGCCAGTGCTCGGAGCCGACAGGCATAGTGTAACTTATATAGGAGGCACTGGTTTAACACATCCACACGTGGTCGATTCTTGATCGCTACTTATACATGCGAAGGCACAGAAAGGCAGCACTTCGGCGTGCCAAGGCCCTTTGAGCACGGCGGGAAACTCGCCTTCGAGGATTGTACCTTTTTCCTGCTGTACTGAGCGTTCGCAAAAATTGCCATTTTTTCTCAAAGGAAAGGGAACAACAACACCTTACACGAGGTGTCAAGAACTTCTTCGGCGAATGACGGCGGACGAGCAGAACAGGTGCCTCCCAGCACGCTGCGGCCCAGACTCTGCAACATTAAAAATAGTCGACTTTCTGTGTATCTGCTCTGCGTCTATTATTTTTTTTTTTGCAGGCCTGCACGTGATTTTTTTTGTGTGTGTTTGTGATCGTGAGTGTGCCCGCTCGCAGCCACAATGTATCTGCCTGGTTTCTGTGTGTGCACGCGCACGTGCCAGTACATGCGCGTGTGCGGGTCTTGTATGTAGTGTGCCTACTCGTGCACGTGCGCGTTGTGACTCGCTTTGGTGTCTATGAGAATGAGTGCGTCTTCTTGCGTTCACGGCGTAGTACGTGTCTGTCGGTGTTTCCGTAAACATGCGCATGATCCTTTACGTGTCGGCCGCCTGCATGCGTGATTCCCATTGTGCGTGCGTGGGCTGCAGCGCACGAACGCCGCGCGAGTGTCTCCCTATTCTTCTTCCCCCATTCCCTGCGTGTCAGTTGGTACGCCCCTAATTTATGTCCCATCTCTCTTTCCCCGCTTGTTTGTTTGTTTGTTCGTCGCGAGCGTCTCCGTCGGGTTGGCGAGAGAGGAAAGGGAACGAGTGAGGACGCACAAGCCCCGGAGGCGGCTCCATTAGATTGATTAATTTCGTTAATTAATGCGCGTAATTAAAATGGTGAGGCCGCCGTCGGAACAGGCGAAACTGTGGAGGCGGAAGAAGAAAAAAAGGGTGTTTTCTTCGCAGTGGCTCCCCACCGACGCGGGATGCGTACCCGTTTTTGTTCTTATCCACCCTGCCTCGGTGGCTGGTTTTAAAGGCCAGTGGGTAGCCTTCGCGAAAAGCTTTACTCAACTTGCGACTCAGTATTATTTTTTTTACAACGAAGATTGTTTTCGTTGAGCCTTCGCAGTGGATTCCCGGATCCCTCTCTTTTGGGTATGAGTGTGCCTATTTGCATGCACATACGTGTCTTTGAAATCTTTATTCTAAATATGCCTTATTTTTGGTCTATACGTCGCAGCTTTGTATAAATAGCACTGATAAATTTGTACTATCCGCTTTGCAGAACTGCATCGAAAAAATCCGCATACGTGCCTTATGATCGCGAAATATGCGCAAGCAGGAGCCAGTTTCAATGTTCTCCCCAAAGAATGAAACAAGAAATATAACCCCCACGGCAACCTTTCGCAGTTAAGATCCATACTTATAGAAATAAAATAAAATATGCACATAATTCGCACCGTCGAAGATTTTAGAAGAAAATAGCGACTTAAGCACTGGAAAAAACGGTAGAAGAATATTTCTCCGCTGAATTTAGCTCAAACCGTTCTCCGTCAATTCAGTGTGACATTTTTTTTCTCCAAATAGAGCGGGAAATTATTCTGTCATAATTTGGAGGTAGGAATGTATTCTCTAAATGAAGTGGGAAAATTTCCTAACTAAACTTCACGGTGTCACGTTACGTGATGTGACGCTGTAACGTCGCGCTACACCATGATACGACATCGTGACGTCGAGGCACGAGGCGCCATTAATTGACGTGACGCCATGATGTCGAGTGAAACCACGATGACACTTGGCACTGTGTCGTCACATGACGCCACGGTTAGTGCGCAGTGCGAGTGTGCCTAGACTGCGTCCATTAGAACGTGTAGTGCCTCGGCTACCGCTTCAGTTCTCGCGAGAGAGAAAGAGGGAGACGAATCTTTATAGTTCACTTGATTGTCCAGTGCCCTGCAGTTCTCGCGAAGGACATGACAAGAAACCGGTAAAATATTTTGGCATGCCTGTGTATTGTTTTGAGTGAACTGACCTCCTCCATGTTTCGAGCAGAAAGGCGCAACAGTTATGCACGACACCTTTTGTAAGCTCCTTTGTTAAATGAAATGACTATGGAAGACGCAAAACGAGTTGGCTCGTATGCACGTCCTCCTGTTTAAGAACCACCAGTGCACGTTCTGAAGACCATCAGAAGCAATTTGAGGCCGATTAAAACAAAAATAATATATGTATAAAAAGACTGTATGAGGCTCGTACGCCTGCGAGATGTGGAAGTGTAGGTGAGAGCGGATATTTCAGACTATTTATAAACTTGGTAGTTTGTACACTTGTGAAACCAAACATATCACGCAAAAGACCAATCTCACCAACCGGTTTCCTTACGCCGCCGCTTTTGCCAGGCGTAGTGGAACTGTACTCGCTCTGCACGCGCGGCAAATCTCCTGTGGATCTGCGCGAGCAGAGCGCGAGACAGCGCGAACTGTGTTGTGCACTACCATAGCCTCCTATATACTGACAAAGCCTGGCAGATCGCCACGAAAAACGGCCGCCGAAATGAAAAAGGTGTAGCGGCAGACGACGGATCAGAAGAGAGCCACGTGACTGGCGCCCCGCTGCGGCGAGACGCCGAAACACATTTCTCCAGAGCGAACAATTGTGTTTGGGGTCCTCGCCGCTGCAAAAGCTGTGCGCTCACGTCCAGGTTCCCCGAGAAACGGCTCTTTGATGCTCTGTGCTACCAGATCCTCGCGCTCCACATCTTCGACCGAGCACTCTATAGCTCCGTCGTCCAACTGCCAGGCCTTGTGAGTATAGAAGAGGCTATGGCACTACCCGACCGACGTTCTTAGATTTATCAGTTGACAAGCTCCCCTGAAGAGCGTCGTTCGAAAACAGTCCTTCTCCGTTGCTCGCACGCGAGTAGGTAAGGAGGATAGCGATACAAACGTCACAAACGTCACCGCATCTAGGTGGTGTTGCATCTAGGCCTTGCATCTAGGTGGTGTTGTGCTGACACACTTGTCTCTAGCCCTCCTGCTAAAAAAAAAGAAAGAAAAAGCCTCTAGTTATTTCTTCTTTCTGACTCGTCCTTTGCTCTCTTCAAGAACTTCGTTATTTTCAAAGGTTGTTCACACCCACAACGCTTACAGTGCTCAGCGAGATGCCCACCTAGATTGCTTCGTATCGATAGACTATGTTCACGAGCTTTGTCATTTAAACAGCGACCTCTTTGTGCAGTGTAAATGCAGCCCCAGCTTGCGCAAACCTAATCTACTTATAAAAACCACTATAGAATCCCTTTCCACCCCAAGCAATGGGCATCTGACGTTCCACCGTTGTCGTCGCTTTTGTCCTTATGGGCTGATAACGTAGCGAGCAACACCGAATGGACGCGCCGCCAAAAGACGCCTGAAGTTCCAGGAAACTTGACAACTCACTTTGACCTACAGTAGCGCTGCTCCCGACCGCCTCGTGTGAACTACAGGGTTCGATCGAGCAACGTCCCTGCTCTTCGGCCCGCATAAACCAACTACGCATCGCAGAACGCTCAAACTCCGCCCAAAGGTAGAGTGATGCAACCAGATGCCAAAGTTTTCAGCCTGATCCGATAACTTAATCAAAAAGTTATAAGTGATTTTCTGAAAATTTCAATTGGAAAATGGCGGCCGACGGAGTTTTCAAACACATGGCGCTCTATGGCGCCAGGAAACTGAAAACGGGCAAAAATGGGCTCCATTTTTCCATTGAAATTTTCATAAAATCACTTATAACTTTTGATTAAGTTATCGGATCGAGGCTGAAACTTTGGCATCTGGTTGTGACCTCTAGCTCTACTTTTGGGCGGAGAATGAGCGTTCTGCGATGCGATAGTGTTTTGTAACGCGGGCCGAAAAGTAGGGTTCACTGTTCTCGACCGACCCTAAACATTTGCAGCGACGTCACGTGTGCGTGGGAGCCTTAGTGAGATTTGTCTATTAAGGGGGGGGGGGTACGACAGTCTAGAGGTAAAGAAACACATGGAAAAGTGTTCCGACCAATAAGGAGTGTTCAGCACGTTTCTAAATGCTTAACGCCGTGGATTACTTTACCCCATTTTATATTTTGGTGGTCGGCCCATGCCCGACACTTGATTGGCGGTTGAAATTTGATTATGATGGCACCAGTATACGCACCCAATAAACCGCAGAAATCTTAAAGCTTCATTAGGAAGTAAACATCACTAATATTTTGCTGTCCTGAAAAAGTGCCTGCCTTCACCCTCGTAATGAACTTTTTTTTTATTATTGTAAAATCTGCGAACACCCTCAAATATTGTACTGTTAATAGCATACCGAACCCCAGTAAGAAACTGCACGCACACACACACGCACAGAGGCGCTAAATACAAAATGAGGCTAATGTTACATAGATGTCAGCCTAAAAACCAAAAATCAACCCCCTGCCGTAAAAAAAATATTAAGAAACCGAAGAAGCCCGTTGCATATAAAAAATATCCGCGCTCTTCAATGCGTTGCAAAAATATATTCACACACAAAAAATGAATATGTAAAAAAGAAAGTCAAGAGCACGACGCAACGGAGGTGCTCAGCCCTGAGAAAGTAATAAGCTCAAGCTGGCGTCCTAAGTCCTTGCAGTGAAGCCGAACCTCCGTCGCTCCCTCGCTGTACACAAGCTGGGTAAAAAGTAAAAAAGATAAATAAAAATAATAATATATATATATTTATTTTTTCTAGCGTTGTGTGTGGATTCTTGAAAAGAGCACACACCCGAAACGTTCTCGGTTCGAAAGCTCTCCACATCCGTGCTCCTTTGATAAAAAGAGGGATTGGGGAGAAAGAAAGAAGGTAAAGGGAAAATGAAAGAGGGTTCATGGGAAATAGGGAAAGCGGAAAATCTAAATAGAGAGAATCGCAAGGGAGAGATAGAGAAACGAAGGTGCGTGTAGAAAAGGAAAGAGTGATAGCACTAAATAAGAAAACAAAAAAGGCAGAGAGAGAGGTGAGATAGGGGAAAGCGGAGGAAGTGGAGTAAACAAAAAGGGAAGCAGAAAGAAAAGAGCACAAGGGGTCACGTGTAGAAAAAGGAAAAAAGGGAAAATGCAGAAAAACTATGAGTGCAAATAGAGACAAAGGGAGAGAGTTTCAGTTTGTTTATCGCAAGAAAGACAGAAAGAAAGAGAGAGAATAGGGTTATCACGAGTTGAAGGAACAAAAATAAGGTAAGTGATAAGTAAAAAAAAAAGGTGAAGATTTAGGGAAGGAAGGGAAATCGGCACAGGTGTGTGTGTGTGTGTGCATAGGGTACGCGCGCGTGTTTACGTGGACGATGCTGGGTGCAATGAACAATATGTAAATACGGAAGCATTTCTATACGAACCTCGCGAGCAAGTGAGGCGGGGCGCGGGCCGACCAGAAATAAGGGAAGAGCAAATAGGGAATTCGAGGAAAGAAAGAAGAAGATTTTGTACGACTTTTCCGCATTTTTTTGTTTTGGGATAATCGCTATGAAGTGAGGGGGTATAAAATAAGTGGAATATCTGAGGGGGCCGGCTAGGAGGTGGTGGCATACTGACGAACGTGAGAACGGAGAAATAAATGGGAAATGGTTTCAAGTTCGATATTCCGTCGGAATAAAACGTGTTGTCATGGCTTCGAACCATGACCTAATGGGTCTGCTACTAGACAATTTGACAAATATACATATGCACACAAAGACAGTGTAGAACGTGGCCAATCACGGACAGATCTGGAACAATGGGTTTCACGATTTTGTTGTCTCTCTAAAGACAAATGCTAACATGTAGAGTTTTTTTTTTCTTTCTTTCGATGAATGAGATGAACGACACGGGCACCGTATCGTGTACCTCTAAGTCGCAGTTCATTTTACTTGCACTGAAAATAGTGCGCTGAAAATGCATTTTACCAGGTTGAAATGCTTGTAAAAAAGGGTTATCTAAACAAAAAACAAGAAAACTCGCGCATGATGAATGGGGTGTAGAGAATAGAGTTCATACGAACATTGTTCTCTACTGCACTACGTTTTTAACCTTCTGTGCACTCCATATTTACTCTTCACGTTGCTAAATGTCCCCGGAAAAATATAAAATAATGACGAAGAAAGATTAAATGCCAAGACTTTCCCTATCTTTGAAGTTAAAGCAAGTGTGCAGGCGAGCTGGTCAAGGAAAGACATGGTAACCCTAGAGCAAGGATGAAAAAAGGGACGGACAGACTCGAAGCTTCAACCTAAAGATGTATCTTAAAACACATCCTTAAACAGGCCCACAACCACAAGGAAGAAAACGCTAAACAAAGGGTGTATTTTCAACAAAAAAAAACAAAAAACTGTATTTAGTTGTTGAGTTCGGAGCTTCTTGTCCGTCCGTCCCTTTTTGTCACCTGGCTCTAGGGTTACCATGTCTACCATACCTTGTTCTCAATTTGTTAACTCCGCTTAGTATACGCAAAGTTTCTTAATTCACCTTTGATTTTTAAAGTTTTGATTTTCGTCGACGCTACGAGCTTTAATCGCTTTCGTTCACATTTTAGATATATGACAATTAACGCCGACGTTGTTTCCTTTTCTTCGCTCTAAAACAAAGTCGTCGCTTTTAGGCTAGTACAGGGTAGGTGGCACTGTATAATATTAATATTTATATAATAAAAGTTGCTATATGTGTTGATGATTCTTAACCGTGTTTGTATATCGACATATATGAAAAGGTATACATTCAACGTTACTTTGTTCCTTAATAATGGAGTCAACTTAAAGTGTACAGGGCTGGCTTGCTAGAAACAGCGTCTCAGCTGAGACATGCGGTGAAAGAAAGCACTGCCAAAGCTAGCGCACGGGCTGAGCGGGACTCAAACCGCGTCTCAAGACGCTCGCGCGCCCAGCCTTTGCAGTGCTTTCTTTCACCCAGTCTCGGCTGAGACGCTGTTCTAGCAAGCCGGCCTAGATTTCTGTGAATTGAACACTTATTTTGATGCATCCCTATCGAGTGGCATTTATGTATCCGATGCTCTTGCT
Source organism: Ixodes ricinus (assembly GCA_037355805.1). Classification (NCBI taxonomy): domain Eukaryota; kingdom Metazoa; phylum Arthropoda; class Arachnida; order Ixodida; family Ixodidae; genus Ixodes; species Ixodes ricinus. The sequence goes on along the minus strand of JAZHYW010048018.1, from coordinate 2,916 downwards.
AGCGTTGGTCTTTCGACTGTTTTAATATTATTTCTAAGTATTTTCGCTGCAGCTTTACTTTTGCGCACGCCTACTGAAGCGGTGCAGAGGCGCTGTCAGGTACCAGGCCTGTTCGAGCTCCGTTTTCTCCGTGGATAATATCCGTACAAAAAGAAAAAAAGACAAACTGAATGTGCTAATGTGAGAAGTATCAAACTGTAATTTGCTTTGTTCCTTTTTGTGCAACAGCTGTGAGAGTTTCATATATTTTCTTTCTTTATTGAACGGCGGAGTTATCGGCTGTTGTCGCCTTGCCGCAGACGAGCGGGACCAGGCTCTCATCTACATCACAATTAAATTCAACTCAATTTTATTGGTTTAATGCCGCAACGGCAGGTGACCCCAGCTGCCACCAGAATAAAGAGCTGAGGTGTTTTTTTATGTTTTCACTTTACTTTTTATAAGGCGCGTAGGGGCGATTGGTGCTTAACCCTGAAGCTCTTCAGAAGTATATCAATACATCCGAAGTGCAACATATCCTGCCGCGTTGCTCTGGATAAAGTAGGGATGTCAATAAAAAGCGCAATTAAAGCTCCCGTCATAGGCATTATCTTAATGTTCGCGGTGATTGTGAAAAGAAAAGAACTAAATCAACCGCTCACATTAAGGGACTCTATTAATACTGTTGTATAGCAATACTCGAAAAATCTGGGTATAAAAAACCTAATAATATTTTTTCTAACGGAAGTATATCATTATAACACACGATGCAAAAAGTATAAGATATTAATGCCGAAAAAAAAGAAAACATTTGTCTGAACTACATAGGCGAAAACGGCGACGACCGCCGTGAGCATGAGAATTACAGCAAGTCAATTCGCGATTATTGTGGTCAAAGATATGAGACCTATTTTTATCTCAGTATAAAAATGCGCGTAATTGCAGCCAGAGTCGTCCTCGTAACTCCTCGTAGTCAAATCGCCCCTGTAGCATTTAACAGAAAAAAAACGTTGAGGCGAGTTTTGGCATCTTATTATCACTGTGTAGTCAACGAACCTGTTGCATCATCAGATAAAAACGACGAAGAACAAATCGCGAAGCAATAATAGGTGCGATCATAAATACTTTTTTTTCAGATATCAGTTGACTAAATAAGCAAAGTGTACCAAACTCTCATTTCCGATTTTCACATACTTAAAAAAAATCAACGAAAATAAAAGAAACTGAAAGAGCGATTTTTGAAACATTTTCTTCGCATTATTGAGTTAATTTTTTAATTACGTGAAGTAAAAAAAAATCACAACAACGTATGCTATTTATCTTGACACGATATTTGTGGGACTGAATGTTACGTACCCGCCTGAGACACGTGCTTTTTCTCGTGTATTCTAATTAAACACGGACAATGGTAAATGTAAACCGACTGCGGGTTGTGACGTGATTGACTCTACGGTACAGCTAAAGCCGTTGGGATGACTGATACAGCGCTTCTACTGTTACAACAATGACTTGGCGCTTTTGTCGCCGGCGTCTGATCGGCGCGATCCGCGAACTTTCGGCTCCAACTTTGTGTTTGACGAGTTTAGAGCCCCGGGGTGAGACTATACTTTGTTTTGCATCAAGTTCAGACGCAGCCGAAGCTACGCGGTAATGGTACTAATTATGCAACGTAGAAAGTGCAAGTTACTAGAGCGTTTTTTTGTTTGTTTATGGTTGGTTCAGACATGTTAGAACACGTACAGAAACAGGACCAACACAGTGATGGTGCGCTTTTAACGCGTCTGATTGGTCCTATCAGTTCGTAGCGCCAGTTTGCAACAAAAACAATCGCAAGTACGCGCTGGAGCGCTGTGCCGGTGCTTGTTTTCGTAGCGGGACTGACCTAAGCCTAGCGTGCCACATACACTATTTTGCTTCAGCTGGCTCGATTTCTTCGTTTGCGCGTGTTGATGCAGAATAAAGATGTTGGTTCTCTAAAAAGCGGCCCCGCTGCTCCATAGATTGTGCGATCGTCGTGATTGCGACCATGCATTTGAATACACGATGAGATTCTACACGGGTGCGAATTTGCTGCCATTGCGCTGGAGGCAATGGGGCGTTTGGCTCTGTAGGTTTGTCTGGGTATGTTCCCTAATTTCGATTCGAATGTCAAGTAGCTCTCAAGTTTTGCGGTGCACCTGGCCTGCCGCAGCGAATATATTTGGGCCGCATTTTAATTCTGCTGCTGACGCTCACCCACTATGCTCGTGAATACCAAGCGAGAACAGAAAGAACCAGAAGAAAAAAGCTGGAAGAACTGAATATTTGTTTTTTGACCTTTCGGCCATTTTTACCGCACGTCGACAGACTGACAGACGTTTGTACTGGACTTTGGCTTATGCATGATAGACCTCATGCGCTGGTGCTTTAAACAAACTGTGGTGCCTTCGTTTTGGGTAGTACAGGCTCACCTGTCTGGGCCTCGCACTATTTATGGAACCTTCGCTAAGCTTTTATTTTTCTGTGTAGTGCTTAAGAACGGGAAAACACCTTTTGACGTCCGAAATCGGCTCGTTCAACGTCCTTAAGCCAATAAAAGTGCCAGATTCATACCACCACCGCTAGGGTACGCGTCTCTTATCCCCGCGTGCCGACGTCAAAACATGTAGCGTCCCGGCGCTTTTTTGAACGCTTGGAAAGGCATTTTTTTGCTCACGCTCTTAGTGTCTTAGCTTTGAACTGCGCTTCGACGGCTTTCGAATTTCTGTTGTTTCTTCGTATTTTATTTATGATTTCGCGTCCTGCGCCAGAGCAGCCGCTTCTACATGTGTGGTAGTTTGAGACGCTCAAGTTTGTACTACCCGCAACAAGTGCTAAGGAGTCCTCTTTGCAGCTCTCCTTGGGCAAAGCAGGAGGCCCACGAAACGCTAGGACGCCGTTTTCATGGTTGCGTTTTGC
>JAZHYW010048017.1:0-10305 GCA_037355805.1 Ixodes ricinus | reverse complement strand
GACGTCACGCATGTGACATCGGGGCCGTGTTCCAAAATTTACTCGATCTTACTCCAGGGTGAGGGTTTTGTACCCTTGGCGTTCTAAAACCTACCCGCGTCCAGCGTTTTTTAATCTGTGCTGTCACGCGATACGAACCGCCGGAGTACCTCGGATCCATTTGGGTAAGATTTGGAACACAGCCCACGCCTCATGACCTCGCGCGGGAATTTCAAACAACCCACATTGCTCGTGTGTGACGTCACCCACGTCACACGAACCCCGACTCAGCGTAACGTCAAGCGACGTCACGCGGAATCGGGATTCGAACCCACGACCCTTGGGTTGCGAGCCAGACACGCTACCGACTAGGCCACGCAGACACTTTTTTTTTTGCTTTATTGCCTTATATATCACAGCGACACACATCATTGTTGAACATTTAAAGGAAAGGCATGGAGTACCAACAACCACTCAGGTTGAGGTTGCTGCACCTTGTACACTTCTTTCAGATAAGTCATGTTTTCATCAAAATACTTATAAACCGGACGAACGTCCGTGTCGGCGTGGCGTACAGCCATTCGACTCCTCCATACACTGCATAGGCCCATGAGAATTATCAAGCCGTACGGTATACATCGTCCTCTACTTCCATTGGCAGAAAAAGAATTCCGTGAGGGGTTAAAGAAGGTCCTTCTTCATGGCCCTTGTCAGGACGTCCCAGAAGAACACAGCGTCCCAACACTCTATAAATACATGCTCAATAGTTTCAGTCTTTTTACATGAAAAGCAGTTATCTGACCATGGAACGGGTATGTTTCTTTCACTTAACCAAGCTTTAACGGGCAGTGCTCGACTGTGTAGCTTAAAAAAAAAGGTTTTGCTGTATGCGGGGATCTAACATTGTTTTAACACGTTTTAAAACATTCTGCCCTGGGCCTGCACTGTATACAGAAAGGTACAAAGGCACTGGGAAAAGCAAATCTTTCAAATCTTTCGACAACTTTTTACGCGACACAACAAACAATTACCCCAGAGAGAAACGCGTTGTTAAAAACCGATACGCATCAACCACTTCTTTCAAATACCCGCGTAAACAAGGGCTGATGTCTACAGTTGTCGTCACCACGAGCCCGGGCAGCACACTGCGCAGCCGGGTTTGAATTACAATACATAGAAACGGGTCTTTCTGTTTTCTAAGAAAAATAAACCTGTTGACCAACTGTCTCAAGAAGAGATGCGAAAGACCTAGGCCACCAGCTTTGACACTACGAAAAAGATTAGTTCGGTACGATCTTTCCTACGTCGAGCTCCAAATAAAAATGGCAAAAACGCGATGCATACGTTGAATATTAATCCGTGAACAATGCAACATTTGCAACACGTACCACAATTTTGCCACAAGAAACGCATTGTACACAGTTGCTCACGCAAAAATCAACAAACCTTTCCCCCCCCCGCGCTTTTCTGACTTAGTGCGCATAGCTTCCATTTCATCCCTCCAATATTGATCGTTGGTGCGGTAGTGTTCCAATAAATACTCCAAGGTAGCGCGATGGAGTGTCAGACCACACAATACGTTCAAACACCACAGGCTTTGAAGTCCAATCTCCATACCAAAAGCCCAAACACTTCTGCCACTTAACAGTACTACCCGTGTGTTCACAAAAACATTCTGTTAACTGTACAGCTCTTCCAACGCTTTCGTTATCCACACACAAAAAAAATCGCGAGGTCATCCGCAGGACGAAATACGGACCTCAGTTGCGTGCAACCTAAACCCACGTATATGACTATTATGAATTACACTTATTAAACAAAGGGGCTCCAGAAAAATACAAAAAGGAAGTGGGGAGAGTGGGCAGCCTTGACGCATCGAAGAAAAAAGGGGAATGCGCTGACTGACTGATTTGTTCACCACTAAACTGGTGGCGCAGTTACGCTACGCCATACGTACACCATTACATCAGAGCGAGCCCACATTCACGTGTTCTAAAATAGAACAAAAGATTTTCATGTGACACATGGTCAAAAGCCTTTTCTAAGTCGACTTGCAGCAATGCAACCCTTCTTTGCATATCATCACAACACCCAAGAATACTACGTGCAACGTGCACATTGGTAACAATACTCTTGCCCCTAATGCCACATGTGTGATGCGGGCCGACGATAACGTTTATACCACTTTGTAACCCTTCAGCCAACCTGCTGAATTAAACCTTCAGCCACTGAATTAAAATCTTGTAGTCTATATTTGTTGAAGTTATCGGCCTATAACACCCAACAGAACGGAGCCGCACGTAGTCGTCACATTTTGGAATAAAAACTGTGTGCGTGCACAGGAAGAAAAGAGGCAAAACGCCGAGGTCGTAACACTTCAGTAAATACGCGATGCAAGACAGGTGCAACTTGGTTTTTGAAAGTTTTGTAAAACTCGCCTCCTAACCCACCAGGGCCGAGTGATTTTCCAAGTTTCAGATTATCAATTGCCCTTTCGACTTCAGCCAAAGTTATTGGTTGTTCTAACCTTTCCTTTCTTTCGTAATCGAGTTGCGGCATTAGCGGCCAAATACGCTTTTGAACTCCGTTTTCTTTACAGCCCAATAACTAAAAAGTGTTTTGTAATATTCCACAGACACTCGCTCGATAAAGTTTCTGTCACTAGACAAAATCCCTTGATAACATATCTCGATTATTTCGGTCTTGTTGGCATATTTCTTTTACATGTCGATAACTCGTTTTGTCGGTATCTCCCCACGCGATAATCGTTTTAGCCTTGCTCGAACCATGGCCCCCTCATATCGCTCGGTATCAAGAGCTCCAAGGCGTTTCTTTAAGTTACTAATATCGTCTGAGAACAGACCGGGTGACAGGCATTCAGCAAGAAGTAACTGTTGTAGCAGATTATTTAACTACATAATTTCCTTTCCTTCCGCGTGTTTCAAACAACTAGATCTTTCGATGGCGCTCATCTTAATTTCTTGTTTCAGTGATTCCCATTTCCCTCCAACCCTATCGTCTTTTATGTTATCTAACTCCCCCATACTTTTTGGCACCCCATTCATAAAATATTCGTCTTGCAAAAGCTTTGTATTTAACGTCCACAGGTCTCAAGTGAAGTTGTTTTCATTCTCCTTTGATGAGCACAATATAAAAGAAACCAGACAGTGGTCACTGAAAAACACGTGGTCAACTGCATACGTTTTACACATTTCGACACGCTCCAAAGAAAGATATGCTCTATCGAGCCGCGCGTGACTTGCGCCCTGGAAGTGCGTAAACTGCAAACACTTAGAGACTGACGTGCAGCGGTCAACATCTTCCAGTTCACACTTCTCAACCAACTTACATAGAAGAACAGTACTCGAATCTCTACCGAGTGCTATTTCATCTGTCAAGCGGCTCGCAAACACATTTGAAATTCCCCAACAAAATAACAAGCCTATCGGTTTGTAGATAGTCATAAATATTTTTTAAAAATACTAATCTTTCCTCAAACATATTAGGAGCGTAAATGCACAACAGGCGAAAATTAGAATTTGAAATAGACAGATCGCACGGAACAAGTCTTCCCGATTCACAACTAACTTTTTTCACAGTCCTTATAAACTTTCTAATAAATAAAAGGCAACCACCCGACGTCCCAACAGCGTGACTGACGCACACATCGTATACCGTGACTCAAAGAGCCGCACCATACCCTCCGTCTGTGCTTCGCTCTCTATTTTTTACTCTTGCATGGCGACTACGTCGAGGTCTCTTTCAATAAACAGTCGGCTCACTTGGCATTGCCTGCGACGTGCATTTAGACCGCGCACGTTTAAAGTGCCAACTTTCAAAGCCCTATTCAAGAAACGTTTGCATTAGAGGGAGGCCAGTACCAGATCATGGCACTTACACTGTGAAACGAATAGCAGCGTACGACAGAACTCCCTTCATGTACTCCGTGCGGTGTGTAGGTCACTCAGGCCGGGACTTGTACCGTCCCACCTTGCCTCACCATTCTCGTTCGAGGCACAGTCGCACAGTCTTGCATCCCCACTCCCAGGTGCAGAGTCATCCAGCCTTCGTTTCTTTGCCCCGTTTTCAGCGGTCATGACGATGTCTTCGTCGCCACCCTTGACATCTTCAGTATCCCTTGGCTGAGGTTCCTCTACGGCGTCTTCCGGCGTCGCCTTCCCTTCCTTGACAGAGGCTCCATAGCTTCGTTCTGGAGCCGTCTTGAGCGTTGGCGCCGACTGAGACGCCCCGGCCTCTACCTCACTTGAGTCCCCCTGTTCTCCCTGCGGCTGCCTCTGCCCTTGCTGCCCTTACGGTGACGCCGGTGCTGCTGCTTCCTCCGCCTCCTCTTCGTCCATCAGCAGCTCGGAGGCTTCCTCGGTGGCTCTGCTGCCGGCTACGCGGGGATCTTGACACCATCCCTGCTCTCGTGCCCGATGGCGCGGCACTCGGCGCACCGAGGCGCCTTGCAGTCACGGCGAATGTGCCCCGTGCGACGGCAACAGACACATATCGGTGTGCGCCCGGGGACCACTAACAAGACGTTGCCCCCGCCAAGCCAAAGCTGGTGGAGAGGGCTTTCCAGCGGCAGTCCCTCATTGAGGGTCATCCGGACGCCAAGGGTTGTGGACTCGACGTCGACAAAACCGTCGACCTTCCACTTTTCCCTCGTGATTTCCTTCACGGTCCCAAACGGTTCGAAGGTCCGCCGAACTGCTATTACAAGCACATCGAAAGAGACCCCAAAACGTTTGACACGCAGTTCCCTCCGGTTAGGGTCGACCAGCTGACACGTCTTCCCTTTCATTTGGAGACTCCCGACTTTCAAAAGCTTCTCCTTGGTTTCCGGCGTATGCAGCTTCCAGATGTGGCTCATCTGGTAGGCTCCCAGACCTGCCACGCTTGGCAACACGCCCACCTGTTGCAACGGCGGCCTGAAGTCTTCGATCCTGTACGGACGTCCTTCGAGGTCAGCGTGCCAAACGACGCTGGGCTTTGCCGCAGTTCCGGTGGGCAACATCGGCAGCTGCAGACGATAATCTTTCGGTGAAGAGCCAACCTTTTCACCGCAGCCGGGCACGGCCGCTACCGCTGACCATGGAGCTAATCATGAACACGTCCGTTCGCTACGGCAGCCGGAAGTGGAATCCCCAGACCACGCAGACACGCCTGCAAGGCTTGGGAACGAGCGAGGGTTTATATGTTTAGCTATCACATTCCACTCCTAAAGGCGAAGCTTAAGCGTCCTTCCGTATTTCTTGAAAATGGTCTATTATGTTCACGCTTGATTTGTGATTCGTTCTTCGACGCTCTTGTCTGCTAATGCCACGATTTCATTTGCTGACGACAGGACATAAAGATGCACGGGGCTCGGACACACGATTCTTAATCTGTCAGTCACTAGAGTGTTTTATAAAAAAAACGCCAAACTAGCAGCTTCTCCCACAAATTCGCAGAGATATTATTTCTTACAGTTAGACCCGGATGATCTGAGACTGATCACTGCACAAGAAGGGCACACATCATTCTGCTAAGCAATAGGTCGCAACATTTTTCTTTTTCTGAAAACGGTTTTGTTTTGACATTTCCGTTTTACGGATTTCACAGCTTGGCGCTCCCAACGACCTATGGTAAACCGGGCAGTTGGGCGTTGCAGAGCTATAGCCCCTCCTTCGCGGGAATCATAAAAAGAAACCCAAGGTTCTTTGATCGGGATGTTAAATTTGTCGTAGCCAACTCAACATGAGGAAGGGTGTTCATAAGTACAAAAATCGAGAGTGTGCTTTTATTATGCAGTTTTCCACCAGAAGTTTCGTCGAAAGTAAACCATCGTGTACTCTTACGCACGGCGTTGTATATTTTTTGTTACGAATAATATTGGAGAGTTTAAGGCATTTAAGCACTGAAAATATCGGGAAAAAATGTGTCTATATAACTCTTTTAGTGTCTATGTAACTCTTTGCAATAAGAAATATTTACAAAAGAAGACCACTATTTTTTACATACCTATTTTCTTGACCAGCGAAAGTACTCAATTCCGACCTATCGTTAATACTTGGTGATTACGATTTCCTACAGTCGTGAACAGCATAAGCTTCACCGATCACGATGGCCTCCGGGCTCATGGAGGTAGACACAGCAGCGACTTCGGGTCACTTGAGGTAACAGAAGATCCATCTGAAGAACCGACAGAAAGAAATACTGCGTACATCGTGACAACAGATCTCACACTGGAAACTACAGGAAACTCCGGTAAGAGTGTTTTATATCAAATCCTCGGTTCTCCTCTCACAAACTTCATTAGCACCTTTCGCTGGAATGTTATCCCAGTGCATGAACTTTTTTTCCAATCTAGGAAGAGTAACGTCGTTAGTCTCTTTTAAGGCTCCGTTATACTCCGACGTTGAGTACAGCGTACGGAGCGCAGCGCATAATGTGGGTCTTGGAGTTTTCGTAGACCTTTTCACCACCTCCGCTACGCCCTCCGGAACGAAGACGCCACTACTGCGCATGTGTGGTGCTAGCATTACCTGCAGAGTCTCGGAGCTCGTAGCGGGTTGCGCGGAAAACGTTGCGGCACAGCAGGAACTATCTACGAAAACTCCCTATTGGCCGGCGACCAGGAACTCGATATCCGCGACCAATCAGTAGAGTGCTTTCGTAGGTTGTTCAGCCTATCCCCAATCCGCTACGACGTCCGCTATAGACACTTTTGATTAAAAAAATAAAGAGCAGCAGCAGCTCGGACATTTCACGCGCGGGGCATCGGTAGGAGCATTGAAAATGAGCAGGTGGTGGTCGACGGCAGTGTTGAGTCCACAACAAAGAAAAGCAGAAGCAACACGACGAAACTAATCGAAAAACAAAAAAACTTTCAGCCTTTCCACACTGGTGAAGATGGAAAGCCAGCGAAGCTGTACTATGGTGGGAATGAAGTAATGACCGGCCGCAAGTTGGCCAGCCAGAGTGGAAAGGCTCGAAAGGTTGTCGCCATCTATGAGCGACGGCGCCAACCAGACAGCCTTCAAGCAGGTTGTCTGGTTGCCACCACCGCTCATAGATGGCGGTAGCTGTCCAGAGTTTTGTGTCATTATTTGTTTGCTGGCAGACACGATTCTGGGGAAACTAAGACCGCCACCTGTGGCACGAAAAGGCAACTAGCACCCGACGCCATCTTGAAGGATACTGCGTCGCTCATGCCGCAGTCCGTGCACGTTTTAATGACGCACAGCTAATCACAATACGTTCGCGTTTCATGCTGTAAAATCAGATGGAGAGTGGTTTGGTTGCCCGAATTAGTGAAGAAACTGTATTTGTCTTGTTTTGCCGTGGTGTCCACTAAAAGTCAGCCACGATCAGGCTGGCGACTGCCTGTTCGACGTGGCGAGGCCTGTTAGGAGCAAAGATTCGCAAGTCAGCCTGCTACACTACAGATAGAGTAACTATTGTTATTCTATAAAAGTGTGCGGCTGTCGGTTTTGAATACGGCTTTATTCGTATAGAAAGTAGCATTCGTATATGTGGAAGATAGATAAAACTACAGCCTCGCATGCTTGTCTGACAAGTTTGAACGGCTGATTAATTACATCGTTCAGACTGCTAAGTACAATTCAAAGGAACGTTATCACAATATTTTTGTGGCTAATCCGTGTACCAATTGCTCTGCAAGGATTGGTCGTTTTAGCAACCACGTTCGACAAGGCCAGAAAAATTATTCGGCCGCGGATATGACTTATTAAACAATAAATTAAAATGATTACTTCGTGCAACATATTTCAAAGCAGGCATTTTATTTGTGTGTGCACGAATGTTACAATCTGTGGCAGAACTTAAAAACAGCCCAGTGAGAATTGCGATCCAATCAAATTTGGCGTTTGCATAACCAATCTTCACAGATGATGTGTTAGCGCCATCCAACCAAACGGAAAGGGACACTGCTTTCGCAAAACTGCTTCTAGACATTAAGCCTAACTGCTTCGTGGCCGCCTGCATGCATGCAGATACTCCTTCGCGGCAAAACAGCGTCCGTTTCGACTGTGCAGACGCCTTTGTCAAGCGTGGCATGTTTTTTTAGTGGTATTAATGATAAATAAGGAGTTAGAAGGTGAGGGGCAGCGCATAAAGTGACCACAAAAAAAGAGAAGCACAGGCATAAATTCCTTTCTGCATTTGCCACGAACTACGCCCTACCCATGTGCCGCACCGTTCGGGAACAAATCTGTATTTCTATAAGTATCTGTATCTGTATTCCGGAATGCTTTTTTCTCGACATTTCTTTGCAGAAGTATCCTCGCTGGATATCCCGTGTCATAAAAGACAAATATGTATCTCAGTATCTGTATTTGGGGCCTTAAAATACACGTACACTCAGTATTTGTATTCCTGCGAATAGTGCTTGGAGTATTCCTTCGAGATGGGTGGAACAGGAGGTCCAGCCCTGCATGGTCCCGAACTGTTGTAACATTTGTGCAAAACTAAAAACCGTTTCTTGTTTTTTTTTAGATCAAAACTTTGCAGAATTGGCAACCGTGCTTCTTAAGCCACAAGCGCGGCTGAATTGTCGGTACTCTGAAGCGTAGCATTTAATTAGCTCTGGTTGAGCTCTAGTTTAGGCTTTTGCGGCATGCGATGCAGGGTAACACCAGCGAAGAAATGCAGCAGAAGGTGCCATCTTATCCGTTTCCGACCGAGAAGTCCCTGCAACGGAAGTGGGTGCTCAGCTGTTCGACGCGAACGCTTACGCCGCATCAGGGAGTTTCCCGTCGTGCCTCGAAGTTCCAGTTCGCACCGTGCTAGCACACAAAACCTTCCATACGATTCTGCTTTTGAGGCGGCACCTTGATTGCGATGTCGGCGGATCGCGTAATGCAGCGCGCCTTACGGTGATCCCATCGGAGGCAATGCCGGCGGATCGAATCTGAACGGTGGATCGTCTGAAATCACGTGCTGAAAAATCCTAAAACATTTGCTGGTCATTGCTTGACTCGGACGAGCTTTACCGTAATCCTAGTATTTCCCTATGACGATTGCGACGGCTTTCAGGCTGCATCTGACGCTGGGCGAAACAAGCGTATGATGCCCATGTGCTTATGTTTATACAGCATCCAAAGTCACAACAAGATGGCGGAACAGCAAAGTTGGAAATTAGTTTCTGTTTCGGTTAAACGTGTTTCTACAGTTTAAAATTATTTAAAATGTTTTGGGGAAAATATTTATGCGGCTTTAGACTCAGTTTCTTGGGCTCTTTTTAGAAATGTAAAGTTAAAAACCTTCAAATTGACGCCCCCCTTTAAAAAGGGACGCAGTGCGTGGCCTATTCGCGCTTCTTGCATCGTGGTTTGTACATTCGAGTTCCGGGCGGCAGCGTCCGCGTTGACGCAGCAGAGCGATTGGCAATACAATAGATGCTCGAATCTGGCCAGGCCGTTTTACCTGGCAGTGTCCATAGCCAGCCGGAAGCTGCCAGAGCCAGCGTGCGGGCCAGGGAATGCTCACGACGTCATCCTGGCAACCTGTAGAAACTCTGCAGAGGGTGAGACGCTACGCCATGTATTGCCTTCCGACGGCTTCGATATGCGCTACGTAGTGCAGCAGGCTCAGCGCACGGATATTGGAGCGTGACGCAGTCGAAAAGCTTCTTTGCAGTAAGAAAGCCCACTTCAGCGATACGTAGTCACGTGCTTCGCTCCGTCGTACTGGTCAGCCCGCAGGGTCATAGTTTCCGCCGTACTGGCACATGGTGGAACGGCTCGCGTCATCCTGGCCTACCCGGTGTTGCTCATTTCAAGACTTGTATTATAGCTAAGCAACAACACCGAACTAATAGCTTGCAGCTTGAACAATGCAGTCGCCACTTCACAGGGTGCCCAGTGTTTTTTTGCTTCAGCCGCTAGGTGGCGAAACCAAACCAAACAGCATTGCAGGTTGCCTATATTTGGCTGTATCCAACTTTTTCAAAATAGACTCCTCCAAAGGACTATGTTGCTGCAACATGCTTAACGCTCTTACAAAGAATTTAAAAAAGTTGCGACGGTTACTGTGCCATCATACCCTCGTAGTCCTTCCCAACATCGCGTATCTGTAAAAGTCAATAAAAGCATTTTTTGGCAGCGGAGCTGTTAAAGTGACTAGTTTCCCACGGATCGGTAGTCCACCAGCAAAAGTAGGGACACCGAACTCTAGACAGCTGCCAGCCATCTATGCGCGACGGCGGCAACAAAGACCGGCTGGTCCGCCCGCCGTCGCTCATAGAGCGGCGGTGGCTGTCCAGAGCTCGGTGTCATCATCTATGAGTAACGGCGACGTGCGCAGCAGCGCAAATGGTTT